>BOPP01000386.1:310543-333362 GCA_017312745.1 Gryllus bimaculatus | reverse complement strand
CTGACAACTACCTGCGGTGATCCTCGGAGCGCTTAGGAAATACGTCCTCACAGCTCGGAGACCATGACGCGACTGCTAAATACCTTCAAAGAGAAACCAACTTCATGAGCTCCAAGCGTGGCGCCAAATTTGAATGAATTTGACCGCCTATGTGCTAACAGTGACAAGCCCACACCCAAGACCACCCGCCAGCTATTGTATCCGGTACTAATACAGTCATTGCAGGATGTGGTGTGTTATTGCCTACTCTTAAGCACATGGCCTCCCCCCACAAAATTAACCATGTTATTTAAATTCCTTTCTGGGCAAAGGGAGCGCAATTAATTTGATCACTTGGGAATCAGTGAAAATCCTTAAATTTACCATTAGAGAATTCAACATTAATATTGTTACAATAGGCAGTGACCCCATGCCCACAAATTATGTATCCATTTTGAAGTTCCTGTTTGCCAGGACAACAATTCTTGGTGCAAAACTATAGAGAATTTATATCGTGCCAGATCCTACGTACTTAAATAGAGTTTTGATCCTAGCTCGTGGTGACTGCTCACTGATATATTTTTCGCAGATCCTCAATTTAACGAATCTAAGGTCACTCATGTCCTGCTCGGTGCAGACATTTTTTGGCCCCATGTTTGCTGATAATAGGAAAAGGTGTGAAGGTAAATTTCCCATTTTACTGGAAATCCAGTTAGGCTTGTTCATTGCAGGTCACAAATGCTCTTAATTCCATCTGTTAATACAGACATGACTTTGGCTTGAAGTAGTTTAATGGCGAAGTTCAATTCCAGTTTTCTTATGTACATTATACCATTTATTGCCAACATGACTTTTGCTGTTTTTGGTTGTGTTTTGTGAAGGATATGCCAGTTGTCTGCATTGTAACTCCTAGGTACCGGTAGAATGTGACTATTTCAATTCTGGTGTCTTCTATTGTTATTTATTTTTGCGATATTTTTCCACCTTTTCTGAAGACCATTTTCGTTTTCTCCTCGTTCATTTCGAAGTTGTGTGTTTTGCAGCAGCTTACGATATTATTGAAGGCTTCCTGGAAGTTGTATATATTGTCTGCTCTGTTACTCTGACGTCAGCGAGAGCATACGATATTACTTCTTATCTTCTGTCTATTTCTGTTATTTCTGCAAATGTAAATATGAATAGCGGGCGGGTCTCCTTGCAGAACTCCGTTAGTTTCTTTAATTGGTTCCAATTTCAAGAGATTATAGCCTTTTTAAAGATGTTAAAATTAAAAATGTTACTTATTAGTGCTGTCTTTACATTTCTTTCTCCTAATGTATCTTTTAGTTTTTCTATTATCCATTTTCTGTTGAGATAGTCAAAGGCTTTTGAGAAGTTCAGTAAAATGGTATACCTTTTCCTTTCTTTCTCCTTTGGGCCTCTTCTGCATCATCTATAAGCAGTTTTATTGGTGTTGTTGATCTTCCTCTTTGGAATCCAAATTGCTCGTCTGGTAGTTTTTCGTTTAGTGTGTCTGCTCTTCTTTGCGTCACTATTTTGGTTAATATTTAGAAAGGGGCGCATTTCAGTGCAAATGCTCTGTAGGAATTTGGGACCCTGCAGTCCCCTCTGCCTTTGTAGACGACTTTTATTGTGGACACCCTCTACCTTGACGGGATGGTCCCTATGTCCGCACATTTATTAAAGATATTTGTCCATAGTTCACAGAGTCTCCGATGTTTTTTTCAAGTATTCGTTGAATATTTCGTCTGGTCCTGCGGAATCTTTTGTTTTAATGTCTTGTTTTCTTCACCGATTCTCTCGTGATTGGCTCCCATGGTTCTGTACTTTCTACAGGCGGTGTGTTCGTTAGTATTTGCTGCGTCCCTTCTCAATATAATATTCTTTTGAAGCGTTCTTTCCAAGTTTTCATCGGTATGTATCCGTTCTAAATTTTGTATTTTGGTTGCAGATAAATGGGTTCTCTTTGCTTCCTCTACCATTTTTAGCGTTTTCTTTTCCTTAAAAAATTGCGTTTATATTTTCCGAGCCTTTGTTCTTGAGGTTTTTCTCTCTTGTAGCCATGTTACTCACTCAGTATTTTTTCTTTCTTTGTAGCACTCTTTAAGCGCGTCCATATTGCATTTTTGTTACTTAAGGTTGCATTATCATTTAGGCCATTAGCGACCACCATTTCATTTAACGGTATGGTAACTGTGAAGACATGATGTGGTGATAACCCGGACGAACACAAATACAACCATGCCCGAGGCGGGACTCGAACCCGCGATCCCTCAGTCCGAGATTGCTACGGCACTACTACCTTAATGACCTTAGCCATCCAGACTGGCCGTTGTTTTTTGCTTTCCTTCGTCAGTTTCCTCGCTTCTGTAAGTTGGATATTATACCCTCGTATTTTGTTAGTGTCTATTTTGCTGGATATTTTGTGACGAAAGGACGTAGTCCATTTTCACCGGAACGTGTTTCCGTATGAGAGCTGCATCAGTCGTGAGTGGGAAGGCCCTTCCGTTCATCGGCCCTCGGATGAACGCTACATCTTTAGTACTGCATCCGTTTGGCGCTATGCATGGCTATTTGCTTTGTTGAGCAGGGCGAATCTTTTTGTCTTATGGAGTTCATAACGGTGGACGATCTGTGGTTGTCTTTATCTATTCTGCAGTTGATGTCGCTACCTAACAACAGTGTTCATTTTTCGTTTACCATTGCGGCGAGATTATTTGGTATTCTAACTAAAATCCCCGCCTAGTAATTCCTAGACGCCTGGAGGGAATCCGCAGATGTCGCAGATGGCGCAGGAGTGTCAGGCGCGTCATATCCCTTCCCCTGTTTGACCATATACACGTCACATTGTCAACACCGCATCGTTTGCAACTGCATTGAAGGTGCGCCTGCCTTTTTCTGACTGGCGCCGCGCTCGCTCACCCTTTTACCGCCGTCGTTTCGTATGTCGTGTGGGCGAGTGGGACGTACGTGGGAACCCGCGTTCGTTTCAGTATATTACGTCACTTGTTTCATGTGCCGGTGGCAAGTACGTTCCGATTATTGAGAGCAGTCGTGTTTCCACCATTATGGCGTTTTCTGTCCTTTGGATCGGTGAGAGTGGCGTTAGTCCCGGTTTGCTTAATTTTGAGACACCTTCTGTAGGTCTCCCTTGTTCTGTATTGTATTTTAATGCCAGGAAGTGTGTGCTATAAAATACTGGGTGTTTCCAGTTTTCCATTAAGCATACTTCGGTGAAAATGACCAGGTCGTAATCCACAAGTGTCCCGAGGCAGGAAGGCTGTGGCTCTTGTAATACCTTCCGCGTTTCACAGGAGCGTGGTAATGTGGCCATTTGTTGATCTTGGTCTCGTGCTATTTTTGATGCAAAAGGGCTTGATTGTGATGCCGTGGGGCTATATTCCTAGGGTCACTATTTCATTTACCTGATCTTTATGTATTCCCAGTTTAAAAGCCTTGTTGCCGTGGTGTGAATTTCTTCACACCTCACCCCAGGGATTTCGTTCAGTTCCAAAAACTGTTGAACGTTTTCCATTGTTGAATGTGGTGATGAATGTGGCGTCTTAAAAAAGAAGCGGTTTTTCTTCGGGGCGGCTTTTAGTAGGTTATTTTGGGTGCTTCTTGTATTAGTCCTTCCTCAATCTTTCGCTGTCCAGTTCTTCTTTGGGGCAGCTTTCAGGAAGTTGATCGATGCGTTTTTTGCGAATTTTTATCATCACGACTCGCTTCACACATTTGGTGTTGTGTTCCATCTTCTTTATTGCCGTCGCTAGTGTCTCCTGCTTCTAGTTCTATTGTTTCATCGTTTTTTCCTATCTCTGCTTCTTTGTGTGCTTTCACTTTCGCTACCTCATTTGTATGGTTTACTATGAAAGTAGGATAGGATTTTGGATCCTGGTTCTGCGTTTGGGTAGGATTAGTATTTGGAGGGCTGGGAGCGTTGTGCTTAGTTTCTATTTTGGCTGTTAGTTTTTTTATTTTCTCATTCCTAGTTTTCTATTTACTTCCTTCCGCATGTCTTCCACTTCCTTTTGTAAAAAATCTTCCTTCTTTATATAATTAAAACTCTTTTTCACAGGTGTCGCATAATCAAATGAGTTTGGGTTTTTGGGATGTTGTTCTCAGTGCGTTTATTTGCCCCTCTTGCAATTCTGCGCAGATTTGTTGGCGCCATTTTGGCACATGCCATCGCATTCCACAGCTGATTCATTTTCTTGCACGGTGTTCTTGCATTTGGCTCATATGTACTTCATCTTGTTTGTTCTCTACTATCTAGCACAGAACAATAAAGGATAGAAGTGCACCCTCAATGTTAAACGTCGGTAACAAAAGTCGCTCGCAGCTCTCCAAGTGGCCTGGCAAAGAAGTACATAAACCGCCTGCCCAGCGCAGCGTATGAAAGTTAATTTCACTTAATCGTCTTCGCGAAAATTAATAGGCTACATTCTATTGCAATTTTTCTAAAATATATTAATTATCTATTTTTGGAAAGCACTTGGGTAAGGTCATAACTGAGGAGAGCCATCTAATTACGTGGTAATGGCAGAAATGAAGGAATTAAAATGAATAAACAAAAAAATATGTAAATAAATCATTGCCTTTATTGTACAATTTATATTAAACATTATTCAATACAGACTTCAACAATTGAATTTTTTTCAACTTTTCGTGGCGTTTTGTATATTTTCTTTTAGTTTGTATTTTCTGTGTTCATCTATTACATATTTGTATATTAAAAACGTACACACTTTTTAAAAATAAGTTCTTCGGATAAATACACTTAACAAAACAATATATAATCAGGTGATTTTGAATTAGAGCAAAACCTTCTCTCCAAATTATTTAAATGGCCATTTGTTTTTTAGAAATGTGTACAAATATTCATGAACATTCTTTAAAAACATTACATTAAAGTACAAATCATAATAAATCATTACATTACATAGCAAAAAATACATGTTTTCCTTATAGTGTTATGTGAATACAGTAGGCTACAAAGTTATACAAATAATCGTGAATTACACTTTAAATTAAATGCTAACCTCTATATTGCGAAACATCCTTGTACTCCACTAAGACCAGCAAATCGAAATGGAGAAAACTCGAAACTGTTGCGATTGTGTCCCCTAAAACAAAATAACTTGAAATGCGAAACACACATGAGAACGCACAGAACACTAAAGGAACTCATGAACTAACCAACGGCAATATAATTCTCTCTTCCGCCATGTAGAGAACACAGGCAGGCTGGATGTGGCGTACAAAAAACAAGCGAAAACCACTAACCAATCATTGCTTGGTATTCTTTCAACTAGCGCTCCAAGTGTCGTGGCAGTGTGTTGCCAATTTCCCTATCTCACCTTGAACCGTGTGCTATCTAGTCTGTTTGTTTTGTTGTGGTGTAGTTGTCGCCTTGCGTGTCGCTCTCGTTTGTTTTGTTTTCCGTGGGTTGGTTATTTATTCTTTGTTGTCTATTCTATGTTCGTCTTGTAACATGCAGTTGTGAGCCCTGCGCGTTACTCTGTCATTTGGTGGGATAGATTCTTGACTTGTTTTGACTTTATATCGCTACTAACCTTCGGGGGATTGTGCTACTTTCAATGGTACGTTTTGTGCCTTCTTCTTTGTCTGAGAAGTCACGGAGATCCTTTCTTTACACAGTTCCTGTTTTCTCTAATCTCTCTTATCACTTTGCACACACGTTCTTCCATATAAGTTCTACACTCAGGTTCTTCGATTGAAGAATTATTTTCCACATTTGAAAGTGCGTATATGATCAAAGTTGATGCATTATCATAAAAAATATCAGTGGTGCTACATGTGCATCTGCCTTTAAACATTGATACATACTAGTAGATATTAAGGAGAACCTGTACCACAAATAGCTTTCAACAAAACAACGCGATGAAAGAGACAATACATAAAAGTAAACAGAGAGGTAAAAAGAAGAAATAATACTTAGGCGCCTATTGATCAAAAGAAGCATGGAAAACATTCAAATCCATGAAGAACACCTACAACGAAAAATATCATTGACAAATTATACAGGCTAAAGAATGGAAATAAAATTTTGAAAAGGTTTTCAGAGAAGATCGGACGGATTTTTTGAATATAACACAAACTGATGTAGATAGTGATGAAAACATTAATGAAATCAGTAAAAAAGAAGGCTAAGATGCTGTAAGATTGATGAAAAATCAATGATCAGCTGGATCAAATAGTATACCAATATTATTAATAAAAAGTAGCCCAGATGGCTTATTGAAGCAATTAGCTTTTATTTTTAACTCTTAAATAAGAGGTGGAAATGTTCCTACAGAATGGTAGACAGCATATATTGGAAATACAGTGAAACCTGTTCAAGAAGGAAACGACAGGGTCACAATATTTTTCCGTCTTGAATAAGTTGCCGTCTTATTCAGGAGCTTATTTTGGTGTTAGAAATGATTCGTTGCATTCCGTATCACAATGTATCACAAAAAACCCTTTAATTAACGCTTTGATGCTTTTGATTGATTAATTTTTTAGTAAAAAACAGTAAAACAGGATCTGACGTATGAGGGAGAAAATCAGCTGCACAAGTTTTCTTGAGTTCCAGTACTCATTCGAACTATAAATAGTTGAAAACTGAATGAAAGTTTAAATAAATAAATAAATAAATAAATAAATAAATAAATAAATAAATAAATAAATAAATAAATAAATAAAAATAATAATGAAATTTAAAAAACAGCGAGATTAGCAACATTTGTAAAAACAAATTTTCGTTCCCAAGTTATAGAATATATATTTCCGTTGTCATTCGAACTTGACGTAGAGACTTAATTTATTGCTTGATTACAGATTTGATTCCTCTGTATTGCCAACAAAATAGCAACTCACCCCCACCTCTACTCCTGCGTGCGAATAGTGAAGCCTTTTAGAAAGATTTTTAATAGACACACTTAATATCGTTTACGTATAACAGAAATAGGATAGGACCTAACATGGAACCTTGCGGGACCTCATACTCAATTTGCAAAGCATTGGAAATATATGTAAATAATATTCTTTTCTTGCCAGTACGGTATTTCTACTCTTTGAGATCGATACTTAAGATACGACATTATCCAGTCTAGAGCAACACCATGAATTCCATATAAAGGTAATTTTGAAAGCATAAAGTTATGGTCAATAAACTCAAAAGCTTTCGAAAGATCTGGAAATATTCCAATAGGTGCTTCATTTTGGTTCATTGTTGAAGCAACATCGTTAAGAAAAGACAAAATAGCGTTTTCTGTAGATTTAGATTTTCTAAAACCGTGTTGTGAGTGTGAAACGCTTCGTGTGTACGTAAGCTTCCGCGGCTCGAATCCATGAATTCTCGGCTGTCCGGGAGACGCCGCGTCGTTGGCTGGGGTGCCGACGTTTCGCCCGACATTTCGCAGGCTTCCTCAGGGTAGTGAACCTACCCCGGCGAAATGTCGGGCGAAACGTCGGCACCCCGGCCAACGACGCGGCGTCTCCCGGACAGCCGAGAATTCTTGTGAAACGCTTCGTTTTTCCGGTGAAAAGTTTCCATTCGCGTATAGAAACGCCTCTCTAATATTTCTGAGAAACCTGACAAAAGAAATTGGTCGGCAATTTTGAATTTCATTTTTGTTCCCTTACTTAATGGCTTAATGTTTGCTATTTTGACACCTACACGGATGTTTTGCTGCTGAATTTAACAGTAGTTACTATTTATTTATCTCATTTTTAACTAGAGTGCGTGATCGAAGGAAGTATCGTGTCCCAGCAGTGACAGAAGCTCAGGAAGGAGGGGCGACATGAAGAGGAATGAATAACAGGAGAGGTAGTAAAAGGATTAGTTTAGGAGATATGTTAATTGTGTCTAAAGACGTCCGGAGGATGGAAGAGGACTTGGAAATGTGGTTGGGGATAGGTGTTGGGAAGAAAGTGCCGAGATTGTGTAAGGATGTGTTTTGCTAGCTCGCTACCGAGTACATGTTTTCCGACAATGTTCAAGTGAAGACCACGCCGGGTGAAGTGTTTTCCTGTGAGGAAGTTTATCTCAAATAATTTAACATGTGTGTCTCTCAGATGCAGTTTCAATTGGTTGTTTGCGTGTTTAATTTCTTTGCACAATGTTGGTTTGTTGCACCAGAAGGGCAGAGTTTATACAATAATATTCTTCTTTTAGGCGGCACGTTGTAGTTTGTGAACATGTTGGACAGATGTAAAGTGTCCTCCCAAATTGATGTCTTTCTGCCCTCCTATGATGATGGCTATATCCCGTTTGGTGAGAGTTTTTGTGTGGGTGTCCAACTCACTGGTCACGTCGGTGAACCTCCCTTTAGGTTTCAACAAATCCGTGACAGAAAAATTGGATGGGAGTTTCCCACTGTGCAGGGAGGAGATTTGTCGCCCATCGATGCTCAAATCAATACCTTTTTGATGGGCTCAGTGGGAATGTCCTTGTTTACTTGTGGGTCAGGTTGCGCAACAATAGTGTCTTTGTTTCTTTGCATTTGCTAGCCTGTTTGCGTTGGTTTGTGGTGGACATGTCGATGATGGGAGGGGGCGGATGGACTGTTGTATGTTCCTGCGATGTGGCCTATTGTCGTCCAACCGTCTGTGTTGTGAACGACCTCTTCGAGCCTTCGGATATGTTCATCTAAACTATTCTTTATGCAGGTGAAGTCTTTCAGGAGGTCGGCTTTGAGAGAGTATAAAGTAGAAAATGTGTAGTGAATAGTAGCCATGTCACGCATGCGTATCAATGTGCGTGGTAAATATGAGAATAAATGAATAGATAAGAAATCAAACTAATGTAGAAATGACCTCCTAAGCCAATATCCTTTTAATTTAAGTGTATTAAGTTACTGAATTTAAGTTACGTATTTATTTGAGAACAACAGGTATATGATTCTAATTAGGATTTAAATTTGATTGATTAATGAAATGAGAAAGAAGTTCAAAATATTTGAAGTAATAGACATAAGCTGAAAACTAATAAATAAAATTAGATTATTATAGTTTACCTATTGAAAGACTACAAAATTCATCACTTTTATATTCGACAATTTGAAACCCAAAGTGTTAAATTTTTTCGTAAGTTTTATACACAAACTTTGAATTTTGATGTTTTTCACAATTATCACAACACTTTCACTAATATTTTAAAACTTCACCCAAATCTATATTAATGTATTGAGCAAACAGGTATTTGAAGTCTTTAAACTAGTTTACATACACGTTTGTCCGTTACACAGTCTCTTGATCTAATATTAGTTATTTTGCACTCCTTCGGGCAATATAAACATCTTACAGCTCTAATGTAACATGTAAAGAAGTAAAGAAAAAAGTTTAACAACAAATAGTACCTGAAAGATGTAGAAAAGTAGTAGAAATTAGAAAATTATTGTAGCACATCCAGATCACGTCAGTCACGTAAGCAAGCACACAAGCAAACAAGCAAGCAACCAAGCACGCTTTTAAATACATAACATACAATGTTTTACAATACATTATTGTTTTTACTATTAGAACTCTATATGTCTGTCAGTTTCAATTGCTTCGTGTTGCGCTGAATAGCATTCCTCTCCAAACATTCCTTCACTATGCACAATTGTTCATAAAGCTTGGGGCAATTTTTATTTGGAGCGAAAATTTGCAGATTTCTTATTTGCTTCAATACATCAGAAAAGTTGGCAATTGTTGACGTGTCGTCTGCTTCCTCCTCTACGTCTACTTTCTGCTCCTCATTGCCGTCGTCATATTAATTTTCTTGCTGGATGTCACTTGCATTAAGTTTTGCTGTAGAAACAGCTTTCTGATACGATAATATCTGAAACATCTTTCTGATATCGACGTTAATATACTTTGTAGCATCTGTATCAAACTCTCCCTTTGAACATTGATCTGATGTAGCAAGCACATTTGTTTCAGCTTCATCAAAATCCTCATTTTCTTCAGCATCAGAGACAAAATTTCCCTTCCTAAAACATTTAATAACTATTTGCTCTTTTTCTTTCTGTACTGCCAAATTGATCGATTTTATAGCATCTAACACTGAAATTGATTTTTCTATCTCAGCTTGCACCTTCGCAACTATTATTTGTAGAACGAGATTTCGGTATTGCCTTTTGAACGTATAGATCACTCCTTGATCCATGGGCTGTGTGACGCTGGTAGTGTTCGGTGGACACCATGGCAATCTTAAATTAGACAAATTAATGTGTGGGTGGCAAATGGCGTTATAAAGAAATAGCAGCACTTGACGGTTTTGTTTTTCATGTCTGCATTGAAACTCTTGAGACATTTCTCCATTAATGCAGCAGTCATCCAGGCCTTCCTGTTCGATCTCCGAACTAATGGAACTCTTTTGTATCAAGATGTCTGAAGCAACGGGTTCTAGCTGATTTTCCTATCACAATAGGGTTTTCTACTTTTCCTGACATATAGCCATACAGGAAATCAGTCAGACGTCCTTCAGACATCTTACCACCCACACATTTTTCCGCGCGAGGTGAGTGACTTTGTAGGGAGTGTCCTAAAAAACAAACCAGTTTCATCGCCGTTTAATACGTCTTCTGGTTTGATTTCACTAATTCTTTTAGCTTTTTCTGCCACTCCGAAACTACAGTTACATTTACATCACTGTCTTCTCCACCCACTTGATCCCACACGATTTTGTGCCGGTTTGTGAAACGTTCTAGCAAACCATTTGAAACTTTGAATTCCGGCTTATTCAGTTATTTTTTTGTCAGTTGAATGAGATGACTCTACAGAATGGGTCCAGAAATCGGTAAGCTTTTTGAAAGGGCAGTAACAAAACCACTCGAACCAATGTTCATTCAGTACTTCATACTCTGTCGTTTTCCGTCTTCGTTTGACATCACCGTTGTTGCTCGTAAACAAATCACTCATAATGCGTTCTTTGTTTTTAAAGATGTTATAAATTTCAGTTTTACCGCAACCATACCGCACCGCAACCATTACCGCAACCATACCGCACCATTATTTTCCTTAAGCACAGTTTCTCTTTTTCATGTAATTGTATCTCCTTCGCTTTATCACATAATGAGTGTGCTCTGATTTTGTGCGACATGGTTCAAGAGATTCACTACTAAGATCTATTGCTCTCTGTTGCCACTTAATGACTTGAACTCAACTGTCTTACGATATTTTAACAACTGAGCCCGAAATTCCAGAATTCTTATAGCCAAGGAGTGAAAAAGATTGAAGTGTAGCACGATGAAATCGTGAAAACTGTAGTCAAGGTAGCCTATACGACGTCTTGCCGTGTGAAAGTAGCGATCTTGGCCATGTAGAGTAGCAAGTACAAACCAAAAAGTAAGAGTAGTCTTCCCCACTGTGGGAACGGTGCAGTGCAAAAGTAGGGCGGAGGGATAAATCTTCTGAGCCTCCAGGTACCATCAATCCCATTATCGGTATTCTCATAAAGTTTGGAAGAAAGCGAATGAAATAGGGGTACTGTGTATTTAGCATTTAATCAGCATAATTTTCCGTTTTGGAGAGTGGGTACTGAATAATAGACAGTGTCATATGATTTCCATTTACACGTTGGACAGTTTCCTTTTTTCAGGAGAAATAACAAATAAATGCTTTTCCTCGGGATCCAAAATATTTTCCGACTTGGACCTGTTTCCGCCTTGAACATTTTTAACTGTACATAAAAACATTAGATCGTAAAGTATGTACAAATTGTAGACCTATTTGTCTGACAAATTCTGTTTCTAGAATATATGGAAAAATTATAAAGACCAAATTGGAAAACGCAAACAAGCATGTTGAAAAACAAAATGTTTTTGGGGCGGGAATATCTTGCATTTATGAAATATTTGTCCTTTGTCAAATAATAGATAAGAGAATAGCACATAATCCAGAGACACATATGGTCACATACGATCCGTAGATCTCACGAAAGTTTATGACAATGTTCCATTGGAAACATTATGGGAAGTTTTCAAACATGGGAAGTTCTGAGACTGCAAAACATAAATATACACTTATTAACAGCAATTCAAAACCTGTACAATGATAAGAAGCTGTATCAAAATTGCAAGAAGGGTAACGAATTCATTTAAAATACTTAAAGGTTTGAGACAAGGATTCTGCATCGCTCCTACGCTCTTCAAAATACATTTAAATGCTGATCTTGAAAATCGGAGACGCAAATGTCGGAATATGGGGATAGAAGTTGACAATTATAACTTTTTTACCCTTCACTTCGCTAATGATCAGGTTATACATGTATTCAAAATATAGAATATATGCTAAGGAAACTAAATGAAGAATATACAAGAGTTTAAAACCTTAAACAAGTTAATAAATATGAAACGGAAAGAGAAAAAAATAAAAGTATGAGAAGTATGAATCAAACGAAAACTGAGTAGGGAAATCAGTTGTACCTTTGACCACTTCTCATACTTTTATTTTTTCTCCTTCAGTTTTATATTTATTAACTTGTTTAAGGCTTTAAAATAAGTACCTAAATGTTGTCTACAAAATATTATTTTCTCGTGATCTGAAATTAATGTTAAACATTTTTGAAATTAATTTTTGAAAGAAAAAGATTATCAAAGGTACAACACTATGTTGTACCTTTGACCGGGGTACTTGTACCTCTGACCGCTTCACACAAATTATGATAATCAATTCCTTGGAACTAATTTTATTAATTAAACAAATTTTTAGCAAGTGTATAATAGTGGACACAAGCAAAAAAATAGAGAGACTGAAAATATGACTCAATAGAACAAAGCACATGCAAATACAAACCGTGAAAATCTGAAGCTAATGACTTCTGGCTGTCCGGGTGATGCCGCTTCGTTGGCTGAGAGGCCGAAGTTTCGGTTGTCATGTCGCAGGCTTCCTCGGGGCAGTGACGAGGCAGTGACTCACTGTCCTGAGGACGCCTAAGGTCTGTAGTGATATATTTGTTTTGGGATGGGGCCACTACTCATTATGTGTAGATGTTGGGATCATCGGGTCCTGTATTTTTGTACTTTATTTATAAATGGGAACACTTTTTATTCTTCTCTGATTATCTCATTTTTTATTTTGTGTCGTATAGTGCAGCCTGTTTATCTTCTCTCAAAACCTCATCTCAGACGTCTGAGTTCTAGTAAAATATTTATTTTTCATGGGCCACGTCTCGCATCCATAAAGAAGTACCGGGATACACATTGTTTTATAAAATTATAAAGTTATATTAAATTATAAGTTGTGTTTTCTTTCTCAGATGAGTAGGGAAATTTTATTATTTTTGGAATTTTGGAATTTTTAGATTTTTATTGAATTCAAAAGAAATATCACATCGCATATATCTAAAATGGCTAACTTGTTCTATAATTTTATTATTTATTATTATCTTTCTTCGTATAGAATGTTTGACCCTAACTTTGCTTTTTCTAAGTTGAGATTCTCAAGTTATATCGTTCATATATGTTATTTATTTTATAGAGAGCCCTCTGTAACTTACCTTCACATTCTTGGATAATAATCTGATCATCTGCAAATAATAAAGAATTTAGAGTGGTTTCGGAGTTTATCTCGATGCCATATGTAATACACTGTTTCCATTCACTCAAAACGTCGTCTATAGAAATATTAAGACAGTTTTTTTTAATTTTACTTATTTACAATTTTTTATTTTGTATTGGAATTATTGTATTGTATTTTGTATTTTGATTATTTTGGATTATTGTATTTTGTATTGGAATTATTGGAAATATTGGATTGTTTTATTGTCTTCTAAAAAAATGTTTCATGTTAGAATAATGGAAGTGGAATTACAGTACTGGTTACGATAGAGTCGGATATTGTTTTGCATCGCGGAATAATGTAAGTTCAATTTTCTTAATTTTTCAAAATTTTATTGAATCTTAAATATTTAAATAATAATTACCACTCAAAAACGTAATTATCGAGCGAACTTTCCCCCCGCTTCCGTACTATCATTCGAACACTGTACGCTCGCCGCCGTGTCCGGCACTACCTTTGCTCCCCGGCCGGCTTCCGAGCAGATTTGTGTCACGTCACAGAGCATGGAGTTGGCTAGCCCTGCTTTAGCCGTCATCGTTGTCCACTGACGGACAGACAGACATTTTTCTGTCATATGATTTTTTGGTATCAAGGACACACAGAACATGGCTTCTGGCTACGCCACATGTTAAAGATTTTTTTTTCAAATTTAGCTATTGGATTTATCCACTTTTTCGTTTCCAGGGCCCTGAAGTAAGAGTTTTTCTGCCAATAATTCGCTGTTTTTCGCGCAGCATTACATAATTTTCTCTATACACCTTAGCGAGCAAGTAAAATAAAACAGCTAATTATTTTTAGCTTTAAATATGAATCTTAAAATTCGTGGTCGCATTGTAGGAAACACTTATTGCTGTATCTTTGGCAGGCTTACAAATTCAACCTGACGCTTTCACTTTTGCACCTAACTCTAACAGTAAAATATGTTCCATCTAGACTACCACATTTTGATGATTTTTCCATTTCCACTCTCATATTGTAAGGTTAGCTCTTTACACGGCACAAGTACAAACTTTCAATCAGTGCACACCACCATCTTCCAGAAAAGTGGTGATGCATAATATGTAATATAACGCATGATGGGAAGAGATGGATGGGCTACTGCGCATCGTATCCGACTTTAGCTAATGAGCTTTAGACACCAGTTTGCGTCATAATATTAACAGGAATATTAAATGCAACCTGATACTAATATTATCACACTGTTGCAAGTCACTGAAACAGATATTTGAAAAATTTCTTTTAAATATTCAATCTTGTACACCTTTATCGTGTTATTTTTGGTTCGTCACCGTTGAATATACTTTATGCCACTTTCAAAATGTTTCTCAACACTTTTCGCCATTCTTGCAACATGGCGACCATCGTCTGGTCTGGCTTTTTAAATGAAATGCTGTGATCACGAGGTTCGTGACGAAAACAGGTAGTGAGAAAAACGAGTGAAAATCGATGCCCGGGAGTAGCTTACCCAGAGAGATGGCCTCCAAGATGATATAATTTCTGTGAAGTGGTCTCCAAAATACATTTAATCGATGTCTTGAGGTGCCTCAGGATATAAATTTTCTTCGATTAACCAACATTCTGAGTTTTGAAAAATGTTCTTTTAAATACCGCTGCAGGGAATGAACAATTGCTTTCAAAAATAAAAAATCGTGTTGTTTCCAGGTTTCACTATATATTTAAAATTAAATTTTCAACGTCGGATAATTAAACGTATTTTTGTATTACGAAAATACAAAATACTATCAGACAGTAATTTCGATACAAATACAAAATACATGATTAAATATGTATTTTCGATACATAATACAAATTACAAAAATATCAAAAATACGTATTTTAAATATAAGTATTTTCGATACTGCCAACTCTGCTTGCATGTAATGTAACCACATCCGCGGTGTGGCTGCCCCGACTCACCTGATCACCTGGTTTCGGCCATCCAGCGGTGCCCCGGCGGCTAAGTCCGTAGACTTTTTAAAGGGAGGCCTGCGTGGTAGGGCTTATTCTCGTTCAAATACTGCATTGAGATACTTGGTAATTTCAAAGGTGGATTTAATGCTCCCTTTGCATGAGGTGAAGCCTCCCGTTATATTTTTTCTTAAAACTATCTTATACCTAATTTATTTTAAATTCAGCCGTACGGGCCAGAGTTCATCGTTGGAGACAGGGCGGCGTCCTTCCCGGCGGTCGCGACCTCGGTTTCAGGAGCGGCAGCCCTTCGCCCTGGTGCTTGGCGCGGTGCGGTCAGGCCGGGCGACGGCTGCGGCGGCAGGCAGCGCGGCGGCGTCAACGGGCACCAGCAACGCTGCTCTGGGCATCGGCGGCGCGGTTCGCGGCTGCGGTCGGTGGCGGCGCCTCGGCACGTCGTCAGGCCTGGGCTCGCAGTCGGGCACCCACAGTGATGGCCCGTGGCGTTCAACCTGAGTTAGCGACCCCACAGGCGGCCCGCGATGTGGCGATGCATCACACATGAGCACCGGGTGGGTGTTATGGGGTTGCCACAATCCAATAACGCCACTATATATATATATATATATACTATATAGTATATATATATATATATATATATTTATATATATAGATATACACTATGTGTTATAAAACACACATACTACTACACAACGGCATGATCAGTTTATAACTTCACCCTGCTGTTGAGGCTCCTGGGAGAAAAGTTACAAGGAAATTGGAACACTCCATCTGGGCAGTCTCTTCACTAAACCATTCCCCTTCCTTCTCCACCTCGCCATCTTCACCCGTGATCTTCGCCACGCGTTCCGGTGGCGTTACGTGCCAAAGGAAACATGGCTGTGTCTTCTTGATGCGCCTCAGCATTGAAGAACCCGGATTTGTGGTGGAGGAGTATTACCGTACGCCAATCTTCGGACTAGCGCCAGAGCGAGCTGTCAAAAAACTCATCCTGCGTCTATTCGAATATGGTATCATATATTGGGTTTGTTCGAAGTGCTGTCTATGAGAAAGGAACTTGTTTGATCTGAATGCAAAGTTTTGCCAAGAATTATAGCTCTTATGCCAGCCGATAACTAGAGGATTATTCTCTCATCCTTCCCTGAGAAAATCATTAAGCATCAGCTGCAATGTCAATTTTTTCGTGTGGCAAGGCGCAACATGTGCCCCGTCCTAACCCACCCCCCGCAACCGAAAAACTGTGACGCAATTCCAAACAAGCGGTCACTCTATGAAGGTTCCTGATCGGGGCGACTCGCGCATGGTAATTTACTGCAGGGCTACGAGAACCCATCTCTCTCCTTAAGACTCTCACCGGTTTTATCGGTCATTTTCTAAAATGCTGTAAGAACTCCGGTCAGATTGATTGAATTTAGATCGTTGTGTATAACACAATCCTCATACGTTATATGTAAACATTGGACCGTTTAATTCGAAAAGAAATGTTAGTTCAAGTTAAAAACTGCAATTAATAGTCATTTGTGACTTATCTGAGAGATTTATCCCTTAGCAACTCATACTAAGCGATTATTCGATGCAATTTATCGTAATAAATTGTTCGTGTATATTCCCCTTTAATGTCAATGAAATAGAATTGTTACGAAAATCCTAGAAACCTTCTGATTTATTCTTGAAGTTTTTGAAAATAATTAATTTCGTGGATATTGGGCATATTCTCTTCCAGAACAATTTTCTGGGAATTTCAAGAATTTTACCTTATGATTCTTGGGTATATATTGGATATTTAATGTTTTGTCTTTTATTTCTCTTTTTGAAGCGCTAATAGCATCGCTGTAAAAAAAATAGTTTTGATCAATAAGACAAACGCAATGACGATAATAACTAGTACGTTACTTAACCTGATTCTACGACCAATCTCAAAATTGAGCCTATATAATTTCTGCTAGAATAGTTTGAACCTCGAAACTGTCTATTAATAAGAGTAATATGTGTTTTAAAACATGTTAATTGATGTAGCAGAATTCTGATACTTTCTTCTTAAGAATGTTTGTAGCTCTATAAAATTTGAATTTAGTTTATGCTACATTTAAATGTTCTGAAATAAGTTTAAGAATGGACCAGCAATCTTGCATCTATCTTACTCATTCTACAAAAGCTCGAGAATGGAAAGAAACGTATGTCACACGTATCTAAACAACAGGTTTATTACTGACTGCAGTCACTGAAGCCTGTTACAAATCCTTTCTTAATGAAAAATGTGATGCTTTAGTATCCACATTTATAAGGGCGCAAATGGTACTGTTCTCAGAAAAGTAGAAAATCCATACTTTCAAATGGATCTTCTACGAGAAATACACAGACAGAACGATCCCTGCAGTGTTAAATTCAAATCGTGATTCGAGAATGATCTGTCTTAAAATATAAAAAAAAACATTTTGTTAGTAAAAGTAGAAAACTTGGTCCGTATTTGGCTTGTTAGTGTCGTAGATTCGCTTTGAAGTATGCTCAATTTACGCCTTGATGACTTATAACATGGTCATTTTTGCATTCCAAAAACATTTTTTTTTCTCTGTCAAAAAGAATTAATTTGACAGAACAGTTTAGAAAAAAAATGTTAATTGCTTCTTAATTAATAGTTCAAATAACTAACAATTTAAGAAAAATTGAATTTGATTTGTGCATGTTTTGGCTTTTCGATAGTGCATGTTGAAAATCCTGTCTCTAGTAATGAGGCTTGTTATTTTTTATGGAAACCAACAAAAAGCTGGACTGAGCGTACCGAGGAATCACCAGCAATAGTAAAGAGGAGAAATTTCATTAAAATATCTGCGGAATATGTCTGTGTCATGTTTACCGATGCAGAATAATTCGGCTCCGTTGTTTTTCAAACAGTAACCGGCGATACGTTGCAGTAATATATTGAGAAATTCTGTTTCCACGGTCTTTGAAAAGCGATGAGAGAAATTATTGTTTTCAGCAGGATAAGCGGCGAACATTGCATACTGCCAAGACGCACAATTCAATTTCTGGAAGAGATTTCGGGAACAAGAATATTTCCACGGAGGATGTGGTTCACTCGTTCCGCTCTTGTTATGTCCCATACACAGAGATTTACCCTTTTCGGCATACCTCAAAAAGTAAACTTATGGAGCGCCTGCTAATGTCAAAGAGCTGTAAGAGAACCTGATGGAAGCGATTCCCACATGATTGACGAAACAGAAGACTCTTACAGTAGTCCTATAGCACCATTGTTCGCAAGCCAATTAATGCTTATTTGTTATCAAATGAAGATCCATTTTGAACATTTTTTGTGAAAGTAGCACTTGTTTCAGACGTCAATTTTGGTGTAAGTGATTTCTGTGTTCTTTAGTTTCTCACTGACTGTTTCTTCTGGAGGCACAGATTAAACATAACCAAATGACTGGGATCCTGCTCAATTGATAATACTTAACCAGTTACTCGCACGGCTTACTGATCCCTGCTCTTTCAAAATACTGTATATTTTTACGAGTAAAAATTTCAGTGAATATGATATTGTTGTTCTGCGAATCTGGAATTCATAACTTTATTTGACTTATTTGAAAACAGCCAGGACATATTTCAAATTTCCTGGAGCATAATTTTTGTACGAAAAACTAAAACAATCCAAAGTTTGTTATTTAAATCTACTCTGAATGTATTTTCGGACACGGCAAGTTATTCACGTGTTTTTAAACATTTACGAACGGAGATCACGTATTGATGCTAATATCATATTTCGATACCGAAAAAGGAGACGCAGTGCCCATTACTCACTTTGAATCTCGTGGCCACGACAGTCAACCGCATTGCCTCCTCTGGCCCCGGTGGTAGCGGAGAAGGGATTTAGAGACCTTCCGACAGCTGAAACATGCTTGAACCCAAGCAAACTATCCGACCCGCTGCAACATTCAGTAACCAGCTGCAATTCGCCCTCTCACTGGCTGTTAGGTTGCATTTTAAATTGGTCACCCTCTATAGTGTATGAACAACAACCTTGGAATGGATGCTGGATGAATTGTGTGAGAAATGTTACGCTTGATATTCCGAGTTTCTGAAAGTGGACACGAACGTTGCTGGTGGGGCAGTTCCGATCTAATAATTTGTAATGACAAGAGTTGAATTTAGATTTTGTGAACGATGCATTATTTCCTTTAATGAGCGCATGAAAATATTTTTAAATTTTACTAAGTTAACAAATAGGAATTAATCGTCAGAAGAGTGTTCTGGTGCGACGGACGAGGGCGAAGCGGCAAAAGACTTTGTACTTTTAAGACTCTCGCCTTTTTTGCCCGAGGACCCGTAGTTGCGATGGGATATTTTATATGAACTTCGTGCATGAAAGAGGTATCTGATCCTTCCTCTGTTCATTTGGATTAGCTAAAGGTATAGGAAAGCACTGCACCAGCCGTTCTCGTTTCATGGTTTTATTTTGAACCTAAAATTAAAGCACAGGTTCAATCGGGGAGTCAAGGTCAGCTGCGAGGTGGCGCCACTGTGCACAAATTGAGATCGATCCAATGCGTGTTCACATGTTCTTCTGGTCCATGACAGTAGATATATCGTTGTTAAATAATCTATTGCGAAGAATGAGTTAAATTCAATACTATTATAGTGTAAATTCATAGGAGATGTAGTTACCAAAACTACTAAATTTGCATTGGGATCCCATTGTAGAAAGCTCTTCTGCTATGCGAGCAAACGCAATGCGCCCTAGCGCACGGCACGATTGACCGAACACGGCCAGTAGAGATCGACCTCCGACGCTGAGCGTACGAGCTCCTCTGTGTCCGAACTCATCTTCAGTGTATTTGTAAATAAATAGTCATGATATATTAAGAAGGCTTTCATTACAATTAGAGGTCCTAAATACAAAGAAGTCTGGTAAATTATTGCCAATGTAAAAAATACTGCTTTTACCTCCATTGTGGTATAGGTTAATTGTTACAGTTTTTTTTCAGACATGTTCATGGTTACGCACAAAGATCGAAAAAATAGCTGAAATTTGCTTAATGTTTGATTATGAGTTATGACTTTGTTTCTCCAAAACCTGACTTGTCCTAAATTTATAGGTCTGAGTTTAAGTTTGGATAATTTTGTTACTTTTTAGAAGAGATTTGAATCAGGAAAACAAGAGTTTCCTAGGGTGGTGGGAGTAGTTTCGTGTTGTTAAAAATTATCTGCTCCACAGTTTGCAGGTTGATATCTTCCAGAGATATAGATTCACTTTATTTCGCAATAAACCGAAACATAAACAATCAATTAAATATGATTCATCGAAAGCGCATGTGTTAATATTTCTACCAGTTAGCAACCCTTTCTAAATGATCATCATATTTAGTAGAATATTATTAGACACACTGCAACTAGGAATCATTCTGAAAATAATCGATATAATTGACTTGAGTTATAATACAAATCATAACCAAAAAAAATAAATAGGTAATAGAGGAAACAAATTAAAAAAAAAAACTCATCTATTCATGACTTTCGACAACAACAAACTACTTCACTATGCTTCTTAATAATTTAAAAGAGAACATTATACTCATATATATTAGTTATATCACATTTACTCTATATAAAGAGAATCACAATTAATGTTCTCTTGATCTCACGCTTTTCAAAAGAGATGTAGATATCAAGTGCTATACTATCGCTGCGATTGAATATCGAACATAGTGTACTCGCTGAATGAAGTGCATCAATCCCACCTACATCTAAGTTACGATATAATACTATTGCAAGGCCAAAAAAGAAAAACTAATGAAACAAGAATATATAATTTCTGGATCTGACTAGATTGGTTTTATGAATTTAATACAATCTGGCCAATATATTAAAAATAGTTAATACAAAGTTAAAAATATTATCTAAGTCAAATCTCTATATTCTTACCTATAATAAAGAAGAAATGAATAACATATCTTGACTGACAAGTAGAATATAAATATACTGAGATATTATAAAAACTAACCAGATAAATATATTAACCCATAATTACGATAAAATATCGAATGCGATAATGATGATACCGATTAAAAAAGTATAAAGAAATAAATTCTAAGTATTACCAATTTGCGGAATAACAAAGTATAGGATAAAGACATACAAAATCATTATAAAATGATAAATAAAAAAGTGACGACAAAAATAAAACGAAGCTCACATATATGTAATACCAAAGAAATATAAAGATATCACATTATGACACAATAATTAAACAATTAATTTACATCATATCATTGAACGCGTCGTAGCTAAAGAAAGAACTAGACATACAAAAAACGCAAAGTACGACTTTATAGATAAATTAATAGATAACCAAACTATTCAGAAAGCACACTCGATTTCAAGTCCCAAAGTACTTTCTTGGCGACGCTTAACGAATTCCAAAAAAAAGAATTATTATTTCCATAACATAATGCCACTCTAGACAGTTGAGTGTTCCGTATAGCGGTCTGTGTTCACCAGTACATTCACATTGCTACCCAATGAATTAGTCCAGGTTATTTTTGCTAATATCAGATATATAGATACATGCTCTTCCTTGCCGGCTAATTTTGCCCTCCCCATTTCAGACACTCCAACAATTCATCGTATGAGAATTTCTTATTTCTGAAGATTATGTTAAAATTTTTGAATTGGATTGGGTAGGTTCCGGTCCCCCTTCAGTTTTTCTTGAACTACTAGTTTCTTTTCGCATTCTCAAAACTTCAAGACTTTGGTTCGACAGATGGGAACGGCTCTTTTCTTGCCAGGAACGGATTCCTTCTATATTATCCTAATCGTTAATTTGAGGCCGTGCCGATATTGTTCCACTTACCGGTCTCTCAGACCGTCTGATTTTTCAATTTTACAGTACTGTAAACCGCAGAGTCTGATTCCATGGAATTTCTCCTTTTGTTTCTGGGATAAATGAACCTGGCCCCTCTCTCATCTCGTCCTGTTTCTGTCCAAAAGACAGATTTCGTTTTCCATGAACAAAGTCTAGTACTTGCATGCGAACCCCTTGTCTGTACCTATGTGTGGATCGTTGTACATATATTCAGTATCATCTTGAGAGTCCTCGAAAAGAACTTGGCGCACCTAAGTTGATAGTATCCTATACAGATTTTAGCAGGCTGTAATTCAGTAATCACGTCGGTTACCGTATGCGATAAACTAGTCTTCTGGAAATGAATGGACAGTTATGGATTGGTCCTCTTAACCTACCTGCACGGATTGAAAGGACAATGATTGTGAATGTAGTGCTAATGGACGGTTCGCACCGCGTCAGGTTGCGACGCGTATTTTAAAATATTATTCAACATAAAGTTTGGTGTCAATCTCTCTCTTTTTT
>BOPP01000386.1:299286-310518 GCA_017312745.1 Gryllus bimaculatus | reverse complement strand
GTGAACACTACGGAAGCAGCGAGGATAACAGGCGTGTAAGGCAGAGGTACTTAAACGCGCGGCCTGGCATCCGTTGCCCGTACTAAGCGAATGCGAACTTGCAAGCAATGTTTTCCTGGTGAAGGGTTAAGAGAGGGGAAGTAGCGGCCCTACCACGAATTTCCCCAGGCGCCGCGCCATAAATAAGCGAACCCGCAAGTGGAAGCTCTCTTTTTCTGGTCACCACGCGTCGAGTAAGCAGCTGCTCTTTTGATCACCGTTCGACGAGTCAACATTTTCATTAAACATTAGATATTGTTTGCCGCTGCAACGACTACTAGGTAGGAGTGTTCGGCGTCGAACAGACGTTCTAGTTAGTCGTCCGCGAGATAGTGCAGATTAAGTAGTGTTTCTTCAATTAACAACACGGGAAGCAAAAGTTGCCCGTTGTGAAGGAAACATTAAAAGTTCTGGCTTAGCAAAGTAAAAGTAGCAACGAGCGAGGAACGTGCGCGAGTATTCGGTAAAGTGCAAGGGACATTTTCGCAACGTGGGCGTAGTCGGAGGCACCGGAAGCAGACGAGGAAGAAGAGGCCGAGGATCCAGGGGCACGTTGAAGAAGACGGAACGGCTGGGAGGAAGAACGGAAGAGGACGCAAGAAGGAAACGCAGACGGCAGGGGCGAATCCCGTCTCTCTTACGACGCAGAGGCTGGGACCGAACGGCTTCAGCGCAGCGACCAGCGCACGACCATCAAGGCCAAAAGAGGGAAGTCCACGAGGTAACAGTTAGGAACCGCGGAAAATAGGTCAAGTTCACGTCGGCGGGGAAAAACTAGTATAGGAAAGTGTTAAGAATTTGAGGACACGGGTGGCAACAAATTACAGTATTATAGTAGGAGATTAGTAGGATGCGCTATTGCCTGCCTAAAAACATTCTACTTAGGACATTTATTATTTCGCTATTTTCAGACACAGTTAAATTGTAAATTAGAGTAGTGCACTTGCACACATTTTGTTCTTTACATGTAATATCTTGAAGAGAGAGATTGTAAATTGAATTTTTGATTTCACGTGCAATGTAATTAGAATAGCACACATTTAGATATAATTAATTTTCCAAGGGAATTCCCAGTGTAGTTTAGGGTAATTATTTCAGAGTATCTATCTTCAAGTAAATTATGTGTGTTCATTCATATGAGTGTGTATTGTAAAGGTTTCTATCTGTGTTTTGATTCTTTGTAAAAGTGTTATTCTATATTCTTGGTTTCTGCCATTAACTTATGCCACGAAAAGTTAATGGTAAATTTATTGTGTCAAGGGTTCAAACCTTTCTCGCACCCTGAAGATCCTGCTCCCTAGTTTTTTAAAGCTCGCTTCACGAGCAAAATATTGATAACCCGCTTACGGTTCATGCCTGCTACTGTGAAGGTGGTAAGTTGTGTAAGAAGAGGTAGGTGGGTTGGCTAGAATATATATATGATACACACTGTAATGGGACGGTCGCACATAGCAAAAGACGACACGAACAAAATATTTTATTTAATTAAGGATCACGCCGCCTTTAAGAGCAGCCGGAAATGCTGTTTCCTGCTATACCTGGAAGGGCCGCTTAGCTCGCCGAGGGAAAGGAGGAAAGCACCTCCTTTGTGCAGCGCAACCAACGACGGACGCACCCTTTGTGCCGTATGGGGAAATACGCTTCCCGCACCCCCAAACCGAGCAACGGAATTACCCGCGCCTATTTCTTAGAATTTGCGTGACGGAGGTAACTACGGAGAAAGTTGTCGGGGGCGTAGCTTTGCTGCTGGCGCCGTCATAGGCGGAGTATCCGCGGGTGGCGCGACGACCAATTGAAATATACGACGCGGGAGATGAATCACGTAACACACGCGAGCCTTCCTGAGGGACCGCCGACGGTGAATCGATCACTTGTATCGGAGGTAGCGAGAAGGCCACTTGTTCCGTAGGTGGCAGGGGGAACACGAGTTTTTTGAGGCTGTAGCGAGGAGGCGACTTGTTTGTGAGGCAGCCGCGAGAACACTGGTTATCGGAGGCGGCAGGAAGAGCAGTTGTTTTTGGGGAGTGCACTTGTTACTTCGATTCGGGGCCGGGACTAGTCGTGCCTGGTCGCCCCGAATGCCACGCCACCTCGCAGCCCGACTCGTGTGACGGAAGCCGAACGGGACACCACGAGTGATGCCTGGCCGAAAGGGACATGTGAGTACGAGCCGGGGCGTGAAATAGAATATCATGGAGCGACCCGTCATCGCCCGGGCGCGGCCCCACCGCCGCCTGCGTTGAGCAACGCTGAGGCGCGGTCCGATCGACGCACGCCGCTGACCTAATCCGGGACTGTGGGCCGCCACAAAGAAACCTGGGGCACGCACCGACCGTGGCTGCCCGCCGCCAGACCTGCCGGGCGCTGGGATGTCCGAACGCCGCACTTGTAAGCTGGGTCACGACCGCCCGGGAGGGCGAATAAGATGAACTCTGGCCATGCCAGCCTTTTCTAAGTTAAGATTAGTTATAAGTTAATTGTAATTTGCTTTATGTTCACGGGTCTTCACCAGATCACCCCACACGATATTCAAAGATGATTAAAATATGTAAAATGAAAATGCCATACTTTCCTCTTCCCAGTAGTTAGGAGCAATCACGTGCAATGCCTCCTCTAGGAGTGCTGTGCCGACGAAGGCAGACCGGGCAAAGGCCGAATCGCCAAAGGAAATCCAGAGTAAGTCGGGTGAGATCGTTGTTCAATAAATATAATTAATATATTATATAAATATAATATCGAATAAAATACACAGAATAACTTATAATTAGGCAAGCGCCGCCGAGCATCACGTAACTTTAGCGCCCGTAATTTTTGAACAGTTGAAGTTAATGCAATGCGGTTTTCACGGAAGTGCATGAGGGAATGAGGCTAAGTGATATACGTGTTTGTTTCCATTTATCACTTGTATTTAACGAGATATTGAGGTAACATAGTTTCAAATAGAACTATATACATTTAAGTCAATCATGGTAAAAAGTAGATGATGTAGTCATATGTTCGATAAGCATTTTTCGAGTAGTTTTGACTGTTTGCGACTTATATTTAACAGATATTTTGACGGCAACAGTCCACCAAACCGAGATCATACAGCGCTCTTCCTGCTTAGGCGGCTACAATAACCGTTAAACACGAGTCGCAATCATTCGAAATTACTCAAAAAATACTTATCTAACTTATGAAAATGTGTATATCACTAGATTTCTTTCTTCACGCCGTCATGTGAGCCTAAAATATGAATAAATCTCTTAAGAAAAAGCAAAGTACCTCAATGTTAAATAATGTGATAAAATGAAAACAAATACATACATCAATTAGCACCATTCCATCTTGCACTTGCGCGAAACTGCATTGCAATAATTCGAAAAGTGCAGGTGTTAAAGTTACGTGACTCATCTGTATATACATACAGATGTCAAGGGAGAAAAAGGTGAAAACTTCGAAAATAAGCTCTTAAGATTAATTGTTGGCACATGGGCGGCCAAATTAATTCACATTTGGCGCTACGCTTCAAGCATATTCAGTTTCGCTACTCTTTGAAGGTATTTAAGAAGAAAAAGACGATACATTTTAAACTTCCAACGTTCGAGTTTTAATTTTGCCCCCCCCCCCAAAACGAGAGTTATCTTATAATTGACAATAAATTCATTTTGTATAAAGTTCTTTGAGATGGACTTCAATTGCTTTCAAAAGTGACCGATAAATCTCACCACCTGGCCTGCCAGCAACGAAGTTGGCATACTGTCAGGTAATATCTTGTGGTATGACACCCCTTTATATGAAGTCTTATTGCAATACCGACTACTTACGACAAATCCATATTTTCAATCGTTGAGTAATACAAAAAATAGGATTGCGCGGAAGGATGGAAAGCAGAGTACAGGAAAAATGCAATTTTTGCAAATAATTGGAATGTTTGGTATCCTCAAATATTAAGATCCCTTCGCTACCCCGAGCGCTGCATGGCCTTGTGTGGAGGACTGTTACAGTAAAAATATCCGTTAAATTCTAGTGGCAAAAAATCAATATTACCCAAAAATGCTTATCTAACATATGACTAGTTATATTTAAAAAAGGTACCTCAATTATCTCTTAAAATACAATTGATAAAAGAGAAATGAATACACATATCAATTAGCCTCATTCCTCATGTACTTTTGTGAAAACTGAATTGCAATATCTTCAACGGTTTCGAGTTATTGGTGCTAAAGTTACGTGGCTCATTCTGTATATGTATGTTGTTTTTTTACGGGTCAGGGGAAAATCTTAAGACACTGCAGGGCCCGCAATGTGTGAGATTCATAGCTAGCCTACGCCTACCCACTAACACCCCCTCTCTTTTTATTCCTTCCCGCGGAACCGCCGTCAGGCATTGCATCGCGAGAAGGAAGGATGGGCTTTTCGTACTTCACCGACATATTACAGGACACTTCTTCGTAACTG
This sequence comes from Gryllus bimaculatus, assembly GCA_017312745.1. NCBI lineage: Eukaryota > Metazoa > Arthropoda > Insecta > Orthoptera > Gryllidae > Gryllus > Gryllus bimaculatus. The sequence goes on along the minus strand of BOPP01000386.1, from coordinate 306,039 downwards.
CTCCTCGGAGCGGAGCGTCTTCAGGACCTTTGCGGCATAGGTGGCTACCGCACTCCAATACTCTTGTGTCATCAGCATCCTAGTGACGATGGTCTCAGGGGCGATGCGAAGCGTGGACAATGAAAGAACACGTGTTCTACATCTTCAACCACCGGGAAACACGTTGGGCATGAGGAGCTATCTTCCAACCGGAATCGGAGCTGATACTCTCCGTAACATCCATGCCCCGTCAGCAACTGCGTTAGATAAAAATATAATTCTCCATCTTCCCTTTGGATCCTCGTCATGATGTCTGGAATGACCCAACTGTCCATCGCCCAGTTGATGATTGCTCCCATCGTCGTTGCCATTGGTCCATTGTCACCCCCCTCTCTTCTTTCGTGATGGTATACCAGTTTGAAGCCATCACCCGCTTGCGCAAGTAGAGTCTAGCTCTCTCCTGCGCAATGAGGTCGATAGGAGGCATATCTGCTAACACACACAGCATCATAGGATACAGTGCGAAACGCTCGAGCAACCCGCAAGGCGAACCTTGTGTGCGCCGACTTAGCCCCACGGGCGTATGACTGAATGCCCATGGCATCAGCCCAAATCGGGGCTGCGTAGAGAAGAATGGAATTTACTACGCTAGTCAGCAGCCTCCGGCTTCTTTGCCCAGGACCCCTTACATTAGGCATAATGCGTGCCAATGCCGATGCCATACGAGACGCTTTCTCGGAGACTTTGCGCAGATGCTCGTCGAAACGCAGTCCCGCGTTACTATGCACTCCTAAATACCTCAGTGACAGCTGCGAGGGTATTTTGCACCCTCCTACATTGTGAGTAATACTCTAACTTTTCTGCCCGTCACCAGCACAGTGTTTTATGCTCGGCCATCTGTAGTCCTACCGACGTAAGACACCGCCGGATCCCCGCCACAGCCTCGTTGGCAACCTGCGTGACTTCTTCGGTGTATTTGTCGACAACTACAATTGCAACATCGTCAGCGAATCCAATAATTCTTGCGCCTTCCGGCAACTCGAGCTTCAACACGGCGTCTTACATAATGTTCCACAACATCGGACCAAGTACCGATCCTTATTGGACACCGTCGGTGACCGTATACGATTTTACTCAAGTGTCAGTTTCATATAGGAAGATCCTCTCGTTAAAGTAACTTTTGACCAAGTTCGAGATGTACCTGGGAACTTCAAGAATTTGTAACGCAGAAAGAATGGAGCTCCATCTTGCAGTATTAAAGGCGTTTTTGACGTCTAGGATCACTATAGCACAATACTTCATAGGACTTCCTTTCCATCGTTTGCCTTCAATGGCCTTGCGTGCGATGTCGATGACTACCTTAACTAATCGAACGTCCTGTAGTTCCAAACAGCTTTCCTTCTACCCCTTGGTGGACTCAACTTGCACTGCTCTTGCACTTCATAGCTTGGTGGTCACTACGTGTATAATGTGCACTAACCTCCCAAGATACAATCCGTCTAGCAAGGCTTTTACAAACGAAAGTGAGGTTAACGACCGAGCTGCGACCATTCATTACAAAGGTCGGACAGGCCCCCGTGTTGCAGAGGCTGACATCCAAACTGTCAAGGCTGTCCAGGAGAGCCACCCCACGTCGATTCTTTACTCTGCTGTCTCACTCCGTGGCCCATGCATTGAAGTCCCCAGCAATAATAATCGGCCCTCGTTATCTCGCGTCATCTATTAAGCGATCAAGTAACTCCTTGAACTCAAGCGATGCACTGAGTGCAGCATAAACACTATAGAAATAAACACCGAACCTCTTGATCCAGGTGAATCCATCCCCTGGGACTTGGACTATTCCCACATATTCATACAGCAGCTCGGTTAGTCGCATCCGAAACCCAGGACTGAAGACCGACAATATTCCTGTACTGCTCGCAGAGAATCGCAACATCTATATTCATCTCGCGCACCGTCTGGGTGAGAAGATCCTGGGCCGCCTCGCAATGATTTAAATTTTGCTGGAGGACTCTCATTTTTCTGTTATCAGTTGCCTTCATTGCTACTTGGTACGCCGGACACGTAAAACTCCCCGTCGGGTGGTCCTCTTATCTTTGCAGAGCACACACCTCGCCTCAGCGCTTTTGCAAGCCTGACGTAAGTGGCCGTCTTCTCCGCATCGGTGACAGGATTTCGACCTGTCCGTCCCTTGGCAGTCGCGCGCCAGATGTCCGAACGCCCAACAACGATAACACTTCCGCACAATTACTTTCTCTCTAACGCGGCAGTTCACCCACCCAATGATAACACGGCCGCTCAATGCCCTCCTGGCTAGTTCCGTCGGTAGACGGATCACAGCTGTTTGTGTGCCTCTGTAAGCCCCCCGCACGTATATGACACTTGCTAGCTCAACAGCTGATTTCAATTCCCCGCTTACAGCTTTAGACTACAGCCGCCGTTGTCAGCTTGTCAGGGTCACGAATCTCGAGAGTCATTTCGTCTCTCCGCGTCGTTACTCTTGCTAACTCACCCAGTTTTCTGGATATAGCTTCAGAGATCTCGGAGGCTGCTGTAGATTTCCGCAACTCCAGCAGCAGGTATCCTGCTGCATTCGTCCTCACCTTTGCGACGTACTCACCAGCATCTTTCAGAGATGGGTCGCTCTTGATCTGCCTTACAATGTCAGCATAGGAAGGGCCTCCGTCATTTCCCTTAACAATAACGAAAACGACTCTGATCGCTTCTTCTCCGCCACTCTCGTAGATTTCAGCGGTCTCTCTTTCCTCAACGTTGTTCGTCCACCGCCTACTGCGGTCCGCAACTCCGCCGCCGCTGTAGAGGGTCCACCACAATCATCAGCATTCGGGCCAATATCAGAAGTCTGCGTCTCCACCTCCACCGTCCTCGAGCCAATCACATCGTTCACTGCGGTTCGCAACTCCGCCGCCGCCGAGGACCTACCACAATCATCAGAATTCCGGTCAGTGGCGAAGTCCGCCTCACCAGTCTTCAGGCCAATTCCATTGTTCACTGCTGCAACTCCGTCGCTGCTGTCGAGGGCCCTCCATAACCATCAGTATTCGGATCAACACCCCATGTCTGCGGTGAGGTTTGCTTCTCCGCCTCAACAGTCTTCGGGCTAATTACAGATATATCATCAAAGTCGGTTCGGATGGAACTCACCATACGCTTTATCTCCCCGTGGACATTATTCCTTGGCAAGACAAAATGCAGGAGATCTCCGATCTTTTTCCCCAACTCCAGAAACTTCACTCTCCTATTCTCTTCCCAGACACTCTTGTGAGCTTGGCTACCCCCCAAAATCCATGGAGCCGGCACCGACCATCGGAGCTTTCACCCGACCAGAATTGGTGGCGAGATTCGGCGTGAACGCTCGACTCACTTGGGCTAGTAAGTTTTGAGGCTCACTCAAACCCATCACTGTTTAATTTTCGTGGTGACCTTCCCTTAGCGTTTTATATGCTACCGCCAGCAGAAATGGAATTGGAAGGAAGGTGAGGTGTATGTATGTATGTATGTATATATATCAGTATTAGAAGTGTACCTGGGTGTGTATGTGTACGTTTTTTAAAGTTTTTCTTTATGTATTTCTTTCAGTTGCAATTGTATTTAGATACAAACAAGCAGAATACAATTATTTACGTGATTTGAAATCTTCCTAAATGCTTTGAATTCTAAAATTTCTTATAGGGAACCTCAAAGGAATTGATTCCCATATTTCAAATGAACAATTGTCAACGAAGAAAACTGGTAAATTATGACTATGCATCACCGGAGATATATTTGTTGGCGAGCCGTGGTGAGCGCAGTTACGCTCTGACCTTGTGAAAATGCTTATCAGTGAAGTCATGAAAAAATTTAAAAAGAGCAAAATCAATTTTCAACTGATGCTGTAAATCGGGGATTAATAATATTCAAACGAAATCTACACACAAATAGTTTCATTGGAATATCAATAATCCCTGATTTACTTCGGTTGAAAGTTGTTTTTTGCTCTACTGTAAAATTAAGTTTTCATGACTTATCAGCTTATTCACCGGGATCAAATATATGATGTTTGTTAAGTTTCTTCATTCAATGTAAATACGAACTGTAGTGCGTTTTACAATTATAACAATTAAATGACATGCATTGAATAATAATAGTAATATTAGCTACGAAAATACAAATTATGTACTTTTAGAAGTGCTAAAAACACCTTTATTAAAATACATATACATGATACTGTACAATTAAAATTATTATTTCGTATACATTTACAATTGAAGGGCTTAGATTGATAATACGAAAAGCTTCACCAGCCATTAGCAGCGTCCACTTATTTGTAAGCATTAATATCCCGATTTTGACGAAAATATGGCTTATTTTGTTAGTACAAGCCTTCTTATTTATGAAGGGCTTAGGGCAGTAACAAGATGAAACTCACTTCCCCCAGAAACGAGATGTTTTTATTCACAAATAGCGGGAGGCTTGGTGTGGCTTATCTTGTAACTCCCCCAAACCCTTGATTTAAAATACAAACATCGAGTTATTTTACGTTTTTATCAGTGTAATAAAATACATTTAACTATTTAAACAACGTCCTCAAATGCTGCTGAATACATCTATTATGCCATTAGTAAATCTCTTAGATTGTTCTCTCTTGTGACAGGCTCCACAGGCTGTTCTTCATGTAACATATGCATATATAATTTGTAGAATGCAATACTTCTCTGTAAAGCATCAAAATTCAAAGACGCATCATTTTCTTCAATAGGTAATTCGGCAGAACGGCTGACCTGAATAAACAAGTAATGAAGTCATATATTAATTACAATTAGACATCTATGACACTACATGCAAATTCTCACTACAATGCCTAATGACAAAAACAAAACTTTTGTTATATACGCACATACTTCCTAGTAATGGTTTTGCACATTCTATCCTACTAATACAGGGTCTTTACTCAACCTCACGACCCATATCTGAGAGCACACCACTTGTTTCGGCAATTTGGAAACGCGTGAAATACCTTTGAGTTTCCCTTCACTTTTACCGACCCACGCCTCGTCGCAGTCGCGTGCCATCCGATTTTGGGGTGGGAGAACGGGGCTACACTCGTATTAGTTGAAGAAGGAGTAAGCACTTATTCTGTCCCTGGGCATTCATTCACATTTCCTTCATGATTGTATGAACTCATGATTGTAGGAAAGAAGAATCGCTTCGAAAATGTTGAAGGATCAACGTGTATTTTTGGTAGAAGATTGCTTCGGTATTAAATCGTTTTTAAAGAGTCAGGAAATGTTTCAAGACAAAATTCCTGAAAAGCCAGTTCCCAACAAGTCCTTAATTTGTAGATTAATCCAGCGCCTCAGGGACGCGGGGAACGTTATGGACAGGAAGCTGAGTCGCAGTGCCACTGTTTTAAAGGAGGTTAAATTAGTAGAAATTCAGGTTTTGAAGCACTCTCCTGAGACGTCGCTGTCGAAATTGCATTAGCAATGCATCTCACAGCAGTGCATATATTGCAAAGAAGTAATTGAAAATGCGCTTTTACACGTGGCAGACCGTTCAAGTACTGAAAACACCAGAAAGGGACGCGCGTATGCATTTCTGCCATTGGTTTAGGAGCTTTATTCAATTAGGGATTCGCGTTCTCGACACTTTGTTATTTAGTTTCGAAGCTTGGTTTTATCAGAACGGAAATGTAAATAAAGATAATTGTCGGCTGTGGTGCACACCGAAACCAAATGCAACTCTTAAAACAACCTCATTCTCCGAAAGTCGGGGTTGGTGTGCCATATTTCGTCGCCGGATTATCGGACCTATTTTTTCATGAAGACCATTACGTCCGCAAAAATTTAGATATTATTGAAAACTATGTCTCTCTCTAATAAAATAAGACGAGGGGTACTACTGGTTTCAGCAAGACGGCGCCCGATAGTATGGATTTCTAAGCGGCCTTTTTTCGAAAAACGAAATGTGTCAAAAGGTCTTCGTTCCCCCAGATCTTACTCCATTGGATTTTTTACTGAGGGGTTTTCTGAAGAGTAAAGTTTATACAAATAAACCAACTTCTCTTGAAATTTACGCAACATCACGGAGTCTATTGAGCAAATTGAAGTTACTCTTCAACGCGTTGCAGCCACTATATTAAAAAGAATAAACGTCTGTCTCTTGGATAATGGGGTTCATTTTGAGAATTTACTCCAAGGTCAGTTTATTGTTATTTTAACGAAATAATTTTATAATTTTTCATTAATTGTTAACAATGATTAATTACTACTTATAAATATTTTATTAATATGTGTACTAACTTTTTAAAGATTTTCTAATTTGTGTAATTTCCAGGTTCCATAATAATAATAATTACATTGATAAAAATAATGAAGAGCTTGGCAATGATGTTTCCCGAGATATCTTTCTGATTTCTCTCTGAGCCGACTTTCATTAAATCGTTGTTATGTTGCTGATAAGAAATCGAAAATCAGTCATAACATCTTCAGTGCTAGTTTTGTTTCTTAAGCACACTGGACATAATCGCCTAAAGAGACGTTTGTTTCCTCGCTTACGCCTCTGTCCACCCACCCAGCGCAGCGCGAAATGATTCTGGTGCGCGAGGCGCGTACATGCCCACTTAGGCGGGAATGGAAAAAACACAAAAATAGGAAAGTTGCTGCAGCTTATGACCTGACGTTCTCTTCCTTCTCTGCTGTCTCAACGTGTCAGCCACTTCCGTCTTGAAAGGAGGCAATTGTAGCTGTAGAAAAATTCCTGGGGGGGGGGGGG
>BOPP01000386.1:288989-299188 GCA_017312745.1 Gryllus bimaculatus | reverse complement strand
TGGGGATAAGAGAAAAGCACCTTTAGTTATTGTGCCTACAATTAGTGAAGTGTTCTCTAAACTAAATATTGAAACAGTATGGCCGTTTACGCAAAGTAGTTCTGGGGCAAAACACATTTTAACAGCGATTTGTGTAGCTTCACGGTATCCCGAGGATTATTATTCCACGGTATTCCCATGAAGGATTTGCAGACGACCAATATCATAGAGGCATTATTGGAATTGTTTAGCAGGACCGGATTTCCACTAGAAATTCAAACGGATCAGGAAACATGTTTTACGAGCAACCTGATGGTAGAATTCTTAGAAAAAATTGGAATTAGATTAGTACGTAGCTCATCGTATCACCCGCAAAGTAATTCGGTAGAGAGAATACACCGGACGATGAATCGATTATTCAAAGTTTTGTGCTTAGAGGCAGGAGGTGACGGGGAGACGAATCTTCCGGCAATGTTGTTTGCTATGAGAACGTCGGTTCACGAGTCTTTAGGGTATACGCCGGCAGAGATAGTATTAGGTAAAAATTAGAGGACACAGGTGACACTTTTGTATGAAAATATTGTTGAAAATGATCCAGAGAGTAATTCTGTAACTGAGTATGTGTTTGAACTAATAAATAACCTGAAGCATATTAGGGAAACAGCGCATCAAAGATTAAAGAGCGCGCAACAGAAAAGTAAAATTGCTTATGACAAAAAGGCAGTTGTGAGAAATTTTAGTGTAGGCGATAAAGTATTGATCTTTGCTCCTAATAGGACAAAAAAGACCCTGTTCAGTGGACGGGACCGGGAGAAGTCACAGAAAAGGTTTCGGAAGTAAATTATGTGGTAAGATTACCTGAAGAGAGATCCGGGAAAGTTTATCACGTGATAATGATGAAAGCGTATCGGCAAAGGACGGAACACATAAATTTTGTTGCGGAGAGTAGGAATGAAAATGAGGCAACGGATGACGCGATCGATCAGTATGCGCTAAAGCTAGAAGTGGGCGACTTCGATGCCGAGTCAATGCTTGTAGATACAGTTGCTACACCGGAAATGTATGATAAACTAAAAGCATTAATTGTGGAATAGAGGGACATTTTTTCTGATAAGCCAGGTTTCATTGAGAAGGTAGAAATGGAAATCGAACTGATTGACAATACAGTGAAAGTTAGGAGAGCGCCTTATCGCACGTTAATGAGACAGTATGATTTTACAAAAAGAGATTGCTAAAACGTTAAAGGACGGAATAATTGAAAGCTCGGATTCTGATTTTGCGTCACCCATGATTTCAGTAGAAGCTCCAGGGAGGAAACCTAGGCCCTGTATTGACTATCGGAGGTTTAATAAAGTTATTAAAACCGAATATGTTCCACTGCCTAGTTTAGAGGAGAGAATCGAAACGGTAGCAACTGCTAAAATCATATCTACTTGTGATTTAAGCAAAGGCTTTTGGCAAGTTTGGATGACGGAAAGAGCGGAGAGGTATGCCACTTTCTGCACAAATTTTGGAAGGTACAAACCACTACGATTTTTGGGATTAAGATTGCGCCTTATGTGTGTAGTAAATTAATGGCGGCATTACTTAAGGATTGTTCGGAATTTGCTATTCCTTACATGGATATCGCAATTTTCAGTAATGATTGGTCGGATCACCTGCGTCACTTACGCACGGTATTCCAAATACTAAGGGAGGCGAAACTGCACGTTCAGCTGGCGAAATGTAAGTTTGCTCGCGGAACCGTAATGTGTTTGGGCTACGAAATTGGCAGGTCTTATGAAGTCGAAGTGAAAGTATGCGCGATTAGGGAATATCCGAGACCGATTACAAAAAAAGAAATTAGGAAATTTCTAGGATTAATTTCCTATTACAGGCGTTTTGTGCCGCGATTTTCGGAGAAGGCTGCGCCTCTCACCGATTTGTTAAGGGGAAGTACACGACAAGGGAAAATAGCATGGTCGCACGATTGTGAAAATGCATTTGTTGAACTGCGGGAAGCTCTGTGCGGTGAACTTTCATGCGCCTGATTTCAGCAGGGAATTTTTAATGCAGTGCGACGCGTCCGACAGAGGGGCGGGGATTGCACTCTCTCAGTTAGATGAGGACGGGAATGAGAATCCCGTGTTATTTCTCAGTAAGAAGTTTTCTCCTTCGGAGATGAAATATTGCGTAACGGAGAAAGAATATGCAACGATTATATGGGGGCTACAGCGGTTTAAGCACTATTTCGATGGGAATGTTTGCCTAAAGGTAGAAACCGACCATAATCCTCTGGTTTGGTTGCAACAATGTTCCGGGAATAATCCCAGATTGATGCGATGGTCATTGGCAATTCAGCATCTGAATATTAAGATTAAACATGGGAGGGGTAGTCAGAATGTGAACGCCGACATTCTTAGCCGTATGTACGAAGGTAGTGTCGGGGTTTGCAGAGAGACGTACGTCCCTCGGCAACGCGTGTGATGCGAGTGCCTGTCAAGAAAGTGCCGACACAGTCCATAAGTGTGTTGTTGTACAACAAAGTGAAAGGAAGGAGTGAAGCAAGACGGACTTGCAGAAAACCATATTAAGTCATGAACCCTTGCATAATTACATTCATGCAGAAGAAGAAGAGAAATTGTATATTAATACAATATGAATGTGTACAGAAATTAGTAAGCTTAGGTATGTTTTGGATATAGATTCACGGAAGAATGGAAAACTGTACATAGTTAGTGATGTGAAGGGGGGAAAAAAGGATTGTGAATGATGGTAAAATTGGTAAAAGGGTTAAATTGTGGATTTACATCACATGTGAAAAGTTTATATGGTGGATTTAGTTTTGTAATATTTGGGAAGGGCATAGAAAAAGTTCCTTGGCTACCACATCATAGAGTTAGGGAATTGGGGGAAAATGATTGTAATTATTAAACTAATGCAGGAAATAGATAAAGGTAGGCTAGTAAGGTTGAAAAAAGTTATGTAATTAGGTTAGGCGCAGTAGTTTAAAATGTGAGCCAATCGGCCTACGGCATTAAATTTTTTGGGGGAATTTTGTTCTGTGTTCTTGCATCTGCGAAAAAATTCCTGGGACGTATATAGAAGTTTGTAGCATCGTGTCGCGTTACAAACAGAGACAAAAACACGTGGCACTCGGCGGGCATCGCCGGATGTTGAACAAAGGGAAGAGTGATGACGCACGGGGACTTTCCGTGGACGTAGCGTGGCCAGGGCGGCGGTTGAGAGGAGGCAATGGGGGCGGCGGGTAGCGTCAAAGGGCCTATATAAGGCCACGAGAACAATGCCCCAGTCTTCTTGTTCTAGCGGTGTCGGCGACAGGTGATGCACGTGTTTGTGCGAGTAGGTGCACTAGGGCGAGGGGCCAGCAATTCATTGTCGTGACTTGCGAGACGCGTAGATGGTCTCGAGGTAGTGTGGTGCTTCACGCAGGGAACATCGGTAGTATGTTGCGGTGTGGTAGCCGTTCGTAAATTATCTCTCCCTGTAGTGGGTCTATTTATCAAAACCTCAAAACTTCGACTCAATTCAGATGGATAGGGAGTTTCTATTTAGAAAACAATCTTACGTATGTTTTAGGCGCTAGTGGTGTTCAGACGGATGTATAAAAAACATTTTTCGGTATCAGGGGACCCCAAAATGTATTTCCGTTGAAATATCGAAAACGATACGCATTACGTAACTCTCTCTATATTACGTATAGTACCCCGTATTTACGTACTTACACGAGAAAGTAAAAAGGGTTTTGCAGAAAAGATCCACATAAACACTTAAAAAATCTCACAAAGACAAATAATTGGCATTATCCTCTTCTCTCAGGTAATGATGTAAATGTCAGTCTCGTAAAATGGTAGCAGATATTCGTTATCCGCACGTCCTTCTGCTAGAGAGCTAGCAAGATGATGCCTTCGTCGGGTATCTCTTATCTTCAAACATTAGCATGCTCTATGGTAAGATCCGTCTAGAAACTATCGCAAAGAAGGGGCTGGATCACCGCATAGATGTCCATGGGGAAAATGGCATTGACCAATCCGAAGGCGTCTCAAAATAATCTCCTCGCGCCTAGATCGACGAAATTACTAAGGAGTATTACCGAAGCTTTATAGAATCCTAGATTCTCGTGAGATTAAAATGAGGTTTCCAAGGGGGAACAAGATTTCCGGGAAGTTTCACAGGGATTGGAAATTTTATATTGAGTTTCTGCATAAGCATGTAAATACGGATACCCAGAGGATGTGGTAACGATGGTCTGAGTGCGTACGATGACCTGTGACTTGGGTGATTGACTGCTGGGAGCGAAGGAGTATTTATAGTTGATACTTTCGCACCATAGCAGCCGATTACATTATCTCGTCTTCGTCAGGGATGGTTCACAAGTTTCGGCACTCAATGTGACTCGTGCGGTAGGCGCCTGTGCTGATCCGTATACCGGCATTGTGTATGGTATACAATGACCGGAGGGTCGATGGAGACGCTGACCCATAAACAATACACCCATAATCTACGAGGACGGATTATGGTCCTATGTAGGTGCAAAAGACATACTCGGTCTGCACCTCAAGACATACCAGTAACGGTGAGGAGGAGGTTCAGTGGCGATACACTGCCATAGAATGTTTTTAACATTGATGATAACTAGTTTTGTAGAGCGATCTTTTTCACATCTAAAAAGAATTTTAAAAATCCTCCGATGACAACAATGTGACAAGATAGAAAAGCCAATGAGCTCAATCTATCAATTGAATCTAATGTTACACGTCGCATAAATTTTGATGATTTAATAAAATAATTTCCTCGGCAAAAGTGAAGAAAGAAGATGTTTTAAATGAGTTAAATTGTATGTATCTACTATACACACAATAGTCAAGTATAAACCAAAAGAATCATTGAATGTCTATTTGTTCCTTGATAAAATTGATTGAAAAATGGAATGCATAAATAATATATTCATTTTATAGATAAGTTATAAATCAATGTCATGAATGTATAAAGAAAACTAAAAAATCCTATTTAGATAGATTTTAAATTAAAAATTGGAGTTTAATGTGTAAATGTGAATAAAAAAATTGATCAATGGGGCCCAAAAATATTTACAGCTTGGAGCGTAGCAGACTGGTAATCCGGCCCTGTGGATGCTATTACAAAAACTGAACACAAGATAACTGAAGTAGATACAGAAATGCTGAAATTAGATCTAGATTGAGAGGCAAATTATCTTTCAGAAACTGTTTTGTTCTTGTTAAAGAAAAAGAAAAAAAATTTTTTTTTCTTTCTCTTTTCTTCTTCTTCCTTTCTTAGAGAACACTGAATTGAATATAAAGATCATTTCAAAATTTCATGAACAATAAATAAATTAAAATTTCTGCATTTCTGCCTATCTTTAGTAGTATTTCAGTTTTTACCAATGGAACAAACAGTTTTAATACCTTCATTAATTAAATCGTGTAACTTCAGAGATGTATTCATATGTAGTCGCCTCTTTTACCTTTATTCATAAGTAATAGGATGTATCTTCAGTGTAAATCACATAAATAAAACATCAAATGTTACAACACCACTTTTATTAAGCCTCCCTCAGGGCACTTTCATTGTAATTTATTCCTTGTCTAGCACCAACTGACTAGCAGGATATAGTGAGAATTTCTGCAACTATCAGAACTGAAATACTAATCATTTTCTTTGTCGTAAAACAATTTATATCCAAAGAAGATTGCAGCCATAACTTAGAAGAGTTATCTGATATTTCAGCAGATCAGTGTTTCAACACACAAATGCAGGGGAGAATAAGCAGTTCAGACTCAAACAGCAGTGTGTTGACTTAAATATGTCAGTCCCACATCTTCTCAATTGCAGAAACAATTATGACACTTGAAAGCTATAAAATCAAAAGATTATTATAATTGAGTCACCCAAACTTATCGGTTAGCAACAGATCATAATACAAACAATTCTCTTCAAACAATTTCTACAAGCAGCATTTCTAGGACAGAAAGCTTATTCATGTATGTTATACCCACAAATATGACTTTTTATCACTTTCACATTAATAAATTTTTATCTTAAAAAAAAAAAAAAACACAACACGGGAAACTGAATGCTTCATATGTTCGACAAGTTTATTAAATGTTTAGAACTGTTGACGGTGTAGGAGATGAGACTCAACTTATAGCACAGTAGAGAAATGAAACTAAGCCCGCAAGGTACATAACGAAAGGGAGGGAACGGGGAGATCATAGTGAATGGAAGGGGGGTGTTGTGAGAAGAAAACAGAAAGGATGGTCGGGGTTAGAGCTCACTTACCAAATATATACAAAATGTGTGTTAAAATTTAAAAACATAATAAAAGTTGAAATTCTAAAGGCACAAACATTGACGGGTAAATGATCTTATCATGAACATTTTTGTTCTTTATTAATCATGATTGTGATGGATGGCCTTATAAAAGAAGGCCATACATCATATGTTGAACTCAGCCTGTAGTTTGTATTGAGACAATTTGTAGATTTAGATGTAATGTTTCCATAACTAGTCTTGAGTACTGCTTATTTTCACTAGTCAAATTTTCAATGCTTCTAAAATGAACATCATGACCAGTTGACACACACTTCAATGTGACAATAAGTTAAGAAAGTGAGATAACTCTTTCATATTATGTTGATGTTCTAAAATTCTAGTGCTGAGATTACACTTAGCCTGTCATATACAAGATTTAGGGCAGTCATTACATTCAATCTTGTATGCAGTATCTCATCACTGAGTCTTTTTTTTTTCCCAATCAGAAACATTGACTTTAATATTTATACCAGTGATGACTAGTTTTAAAGAGAAATTATCAGCGCCACAATTTCATGAAACAAATCTGACCACGGTTATACAAATCTTATGTTGAAATGAGCACCCCCTAAATCCATCAAGAAAATGATTAAATACAGGAAACAAAAAAGGCAATTCTAGGTGCTCAACCAATACATTGAACGACAATCTTTCTACTACGAATTCACATGATTATATACCGGCCTAGGCGGCTTAGGGTGTGAATTGATATCACTGCAATGCGGGAGGTCCGAGGGTTTGAGTCCCGACGATTACAGGGTTTTCGATGCTGGCTAGATAGCTAGGCCGAATTCAGCCGCGGTCTGGAGAAGAATACTACCGGCAGGCTGCTCTGATCGATAGTTTTCCGTGGTTTCTCTAATCGATACAAGGCAAATGCCGGAGCAGTAGCCTAACAAACGGGCCACGGACATCGCACAATCATTTCTTTCTCTTCCTTGTCCTACCTTTACTTACACAAATCCATGCACTACACTGCACACATGTTGGGAGACCAGTTGGGGACTTGGAGCGTGTCCCGGCAGGGGTAGTGGCTAGTGGGAGACACCTGTTTGGGAAAAACCCGTCAGCAGACGTGCCGACGCCGGATCTCGCCATCCGGCAGGGAAGATTACTTCCACCTTTCGCGATAAAAATGCACTTCATTTACGGGAGCATTCATTTATGGGCATTCATAGCAGTCGACGCGGTCGTCGACGAATCACTAATCAATCGAATCAAATGATATTTGTCTTCCATTCATACCAAGCATTAATACAATATTGAGAGATGTTCAATATTCCAGGGATATTTGAGAGATTCAATGTAATTTAAAACTAGTCAACAGTGTTATAAATTGTAAAGGTATTGTTTCTAAAGTAAAAGTTAAAATACTAACGAGCTTGAGTTATATAGAGAGGAACTGTATGCAAAAAAAGCACTCCTGCTTGAAGCAGTTTCCACTACTGGCTACCATGTTTTTCTGATGGCAAAACAAACTAAGAGTTGCTATGAATTCTTACTTAAAAATACAAGATTTGAGCGATTTTGGCATAGTTTTTTAGGTGTGCGTCATTAAAGAGCAATACTCGTGTTCGGCCTAATTTTTAATTTAATTTAATTTAATTTGCACGAATATAAGCCACAAAAGCATTACAAGCAGAAGGGGGAATAATTTAATTTTGCATATCTAATGTATAATTATATTAATATTTAAATAATTAATAACATATTTTACTTAGTGAAATGCAACTACGTTTAGTCCAGATTTATTCTGGAGAGTCTTTAGGCACTGGTAAAGATACAGTATATTACATTAAAATGCATCAAAATGGACATGTTTGTTAAAATATTTTTTTTATTTTCATATACAATTTTCCAAGAAAGAGGTATGGTCTCAAATTATTCTTATGCACGTTTTGGTAGAGATCAATTTATTTTAAGTTTGAATAATGAATATGAATAATCAGAACTGTAAGATCCCAAATATTTGTTTTAAAATCAAGAAAGTAAAATAATAATAATAAATTGTTCCGCGAACAAGCATACCAACTTAATTCTGTACATTAATCTAGACAGAACTCAACAGGTTTTAAACATTACGTTTCTTTTAAATTATCTCATCCTTCTTTGATCGTGTTCACTATTATGCGAAAATTCTGATATGGCCTACAGAAAACATGGCGAATGTTCTTTCTAAATGCTTCAAATATGATGGGCACATTGCAACTCTATAGATTAATCTTGTTCTACCCTGTTGCAAAAGACCCAGTGAAGAGATACAAAATACTGTATTTAAGATTAACTGTAATGACTGTTCTAAATATTATTTATCAGGCTAAATTAATCTCAACACTAGAATTTTAGATCATCAACGTAATGGGAAAGAATTGTCTCATCATAAGTCATTGCCATGAAATTAATTTTACAAATATGATAGTTTTGGCAAGTTTAAATTTAGCACCATGTCAGTTAACATTTTAGTGAACACGAGACAGAATAGTTATGTGAATGGATATTTTCGTGAATATTTATTATTATTTTAACATTGATTTCCTTTAAACATTTCGATTTTGTGTGGGGATTATTTTTTTAGTCCACACTAGTTATGGAAACATTACACATAAAAATAACAAATTGCTTGAATACTCAATTAGAATCCAACATTTTTACCAAATTACTAGCCACAACTACCTCAAGATCTGACAATGTTTTATGAATGGCTTTTTTTCCTTCCAGAATTCTTAATTAACAATGAATAACTAATATTTGTGATACGATCATTTTTCTGTCAATGTTTTGCGTCTTTAGAATTTCAACCTTTACAATGTTCTTATATCTTTACACATATTTCACATAAATTTTGTAAGTTATTGTGAGTTCTAACCCCCTCCCATCCTTTGTTTTCCACTCCCTCTACGCCTCCCTTCTATTTACTAATTTACCCTCCCCCTTTCCCTCCCTTTGTTACGTACACTCGACTCCGGTTGTAGTGGACTACCGGGGACTAACATTTTTGGTCAGTATATCCGATGATGTCAAAATTAAATAGAATTTCTTCACAATGTTTCATTTTCTTAATGTATATAAAGTTACAGCAAAATACATTAACAGCACCAACTGAAAATTTCATATCTTGTGACCTTAAAAAATAAATTATTTTCAATTCTTTCAAAGTCTTTATCTTAGGAGAAATTTTAATCCTTCGCGCAGATCTTCCAACCATCAGTTTTGAAAGGTCGAGGAAGTTACTTAAATTACAGTGCTTTCGTGGTTCTGTGACGAAATTGCTTGCCTTTCACCACTGAGATTTCGGTTTCGATTCCCGTAAGTCCCCAGCATGTGAAATTTGTTATGACAAGAAGAGTTTGCCTGCTTCACAAGTCCAACCCCTGTGATGCGTCCTAAACCTTATCACTATCAATAATTAAATTTGTTCAAAGAATTGGTTGCCCCGACCGAGACCCTCTCTGGTTTACGCCCAGCTGCTCTCACCACTAAGCTACCGAGACAACCAATCCTTTGAACAGTTTTCACGAGCGCAGTTATTACTATCATTATTCCTTTTCAATTCTGGCCGATGGGCAGATGACGTAGGGCGCGTGTGCGCGAAGACTCTACCTATCGGCGATTGACTGCGACTGACGTGTCTTGACTACCCAGCTGCCTCTACAGGGTGCTGGATATTTAATAACGGAGGATTACTCCACGGTGCGCTCGACACTCCTTAAGGGGTTAGGAGACGACTATAAATACACGCAACAAATTAAGAAAAATAAATAAATCTGTGTAATTTTGAGATTTCGGAAAACAGAGTACTACAGAGTATCGAAAGTCGTGAACTGACGATACAATAAAAGTTTGTTTTAGTGTGATTAACGGATTCAGGAAACATTTATATATATATA
>BOPP01000386.1:247077-274694 GCA_017312745.1 Gryllus bimaculatus | reverse complement strand
CACATACCGCTTCCCGAGCGCAAGTACCAGGCTCATTAGAAAAAGGGGTTTTGATTTAGTGACAGTAGGAGTCTACACACTCACTATCAGCACAGCGTGCCTCAAAATGCCGTAGAACCTGATAGTCGCCGGTGAAACTGATAAGTGGGCGGTGAACAATAGTCCGGTGGAACTAAATATGCCGTAGAACTAATAGGTGGCGATGAACTAATAGTTCCGTCAGAACTATTTGTTGCCGGTGGGAACTAATAGATTGCCGGTGGAACTAAAGTGCCGAGTAAAACTAATATCTTGGAACTAATAGTGCGGTAGAAACTAATAGTGCCCGGTAGCTAGAAACTATAGTGCCGTAGAACTAATAGTGCCGTAGAACTAATAGTGCCGGTAAGAAACTAATATGCCGCTGAACTAATAGTGCAGGTGGACAACTAATAGTGCCGGGAGACTAATATCGGTGAACTAATATGCCGGTAGTAGAACAATAGTTTGCCGGTGCGAACTAATATGGCGGTGAACAATAGTGCCGGTAGAACTATATAGTGCCGGCTGCTAACTAATTAGTGCCGGTAACTAATAGTGCCGGTGGAACTAGATAGTGCCGGTGGAACTAATAGTAGCCGTTGGAAACTAATCTAGTGCCGTGGAAACTAATAGTGCCGGTGGAACTAATAGTGCCGGATGAACTAATAGTTGCGGTGAACTAATAGTGCCGGTCTGGTGGAACTAAATAGTGCCGTATGGAACTAATAGTGCCGCGTGGAACTAATAGTTGTCCGGTGCTGCAAACTAATATGCCCGTTGGAACTAATAGTGCCGGCTAGAACTAACAGTACTGCGTACAAACTAATAGTACTGGTACAACTAATAGGACTGTACAAACTAATATACTGGTTACAACTAATAGTACTGCCGTACAACTAATACTGTACAACTAATAGTACTGCGTACAAACTAATAGTACTGCGTACAAACTAATAGTACTGGTACAACTAATAAGTACTGTACAAACTAATAGTACTGGTAGAAACAATGAGTACTGGTAGAACTAATATACTGTAGAACTAATAGTACTGGTAGAACTAATAGTACTGTAAACTAATATACTGGTAAACTCGTAGCGGCACTAGTCGGTAGAACTCAGTGTAGTGTGTGCAGTGGTTGTAGTAAATGTCCGTGGTGAGAGGTGTGGTGGTGGTGGTGGTGGTGGCGGTGGTGGTAGAGGTGGTGGTGGAAAGGGGGTTGGTAGAAATTAGCCAAACACTTTAAAATCTCCAGTTAGCAGTCAAATAGAACTGTGCAAGAGAACATGCTGCATTCGTCTCGCAACTATCGCTAGTACGAGGTGGATCATCGCGGAGATGGCTGTAGGAGTAATGGCAGTGACCGAACTGAAAGCGCGTGAGAATTATCTCCTCGCGCCTAGACCCACGAGATGAGGTAAACCAAGGCCTTATGGAATCCTTGATTCTGTAGAGTTTAAAATATGAGTTCTGCCACTCTGCCAGGAACTGAGTATTGACTGTTTTAAATAAGCTTTAGATTCTGCTGATGGGACATAAGGAATATCGACAGATGACATCCAAGTGGCTGTTTTTGCGTCTTCATCGGCTAGCTCATTGCCAGAGATTCCCACATGACCCGGTACCCAACGTACTACTAAGTCGTAGAGACAATATAGATATATTGTAGTCAAATGATCCGAGAGAAAAAAGTTAAGTGAGTGGAGTGCACTTTGGGAATAACTTCATAATAAATCGCTACAGAACCGGTGACTTTTGAATGACCGTGTGGCTGTTCTACAGTAGAACGCACACATCATAGTCATTTGCGGCAGAGCCGACAGTTTTCATGAAAGTATGGTCTGAATAAGATGCCCGCAACTCATGGAACCACTTTAGGTATTCTATGGTGAAGTTTATGATTCAGGGAAGTTGGACAAGCTGAAATGCATTAGGGATCGGAAATGTTTCCAAGGGACCGGATTTTTGAGAGGTTTCACAGGGGCAGGAAGTTTCAATTTCAGCTCCCGCAACAGAGTGTAATAGCAGACATCAGGTGGTTTACGTAAAGATGGTCTCAGTAAATATGACATTTGGAGACGTCCTTGAAGTTAGCAGGACCCTTTCATCCAATAACAAAACTTCATAGTCCATAATTTACCGTTTTTAAGATGTGGAAAAGAAAAATTTGCCGCGGGTCATTTTCTCATAAATTTCGGTGTTCAGGACCACACCTCTAAATCCGCTAATATTGCAAGTATATACACAAAACTGTACTCCAAATTTGCCGCTTTTTATTTATAAACGATTAGTGAAGATATCAAACTATATCTCCATTCTTTCAAAAACATTAACACCCCCCCAAAAAAAAGTTACGTTTCTTTTGCAAGCGCCGTCGAAGAAGAAACGAGGCGAACCCTGTAATTCATCAGCCGTAACAATTCATACTCTACGCCAAACTTTGCCGTAAACTAGTGCTAAATATAATCTATAAACTAAACTTTTGCCTCGGACTGGTTCGATTCAATTACCCGGGTTCGAACTTAGATTTCGCCCTCTTATGAGAGCTCTGAAAATGTGAAGAAGCCCGTTCCTCTGAAACCATCAGCCACGCTGCGCCAAAATTTGACGCAAATGAGTATTAAAGAAAACCTGTAAAAAAATAAAATAAATAAATAAAAAAGCCGCGCACAGGTTAGATTATCCGGGTTCGAATCCCAGATTTCTCCCTCTTACAAGAGCACTGCGAAAGTTAAGAAGCCCATTCCTCCTAAACTATCAGCCATAACAATTCATACACTACGCCCAAATTTGACACAAACAAGTATGAAATACAATCTGTAACGAAAGAATTTGCCGCGGATCAGTTAGATTATTTTACCCGAGTTCGAATCTCAGATTTCGCCCTCTTATGAGAGCTCTGAACATGTGAAGAGGCTTGTTCGTTCTAAACCATCAATCTTAATAATTCATACTCTACGCCAAAATTAGTGGCAAACAAGTATTAAATAAATTCTGTAACAAACAAATTTGCCGCCGACCGGTTAGATTATATTACCGAAGTTCGAAACGCAGATTTCGCCCTCTTAAGAATGTTCTGCGCAAGTTAAGAAGCTCATTACTTGTAAACCATCTGCAATAACATTTAATACTCTACGCCATAATATGTCCTAAACAAGTGGTTAATATTAACAATATAAATTGCCGAGGAACGGTTGGAATTAATTACGCGGGTACGAATCCCAAAGTTTCCTCTACGGAACGTCCTGCGCAAGTGAAGAAGTCCTCTTAAAACAGCAGACATAACTCATACTCAACATCAATATTTGACGCAAAAAAGTACTAAATACAATCGGTAACAAAATTGCCGCGAACCAGTTAGATTATATTACCCGGGTTCGAATCTCAGGATGGCCCTCTTACAAAATCCTTGCGAAAATTAAGAATCCCGTTCCTCCTAAACCATCAGGCATAACAATGCATACTCTACGCGACTATTTACCGTAAATAAATACTAAATATAATCTGCACAAAACAAAATTGACACAGATCGGTTATTTTCAATTATGTGGGTTTGAATCTCACAATTTTCCCTGTAACGAACGCACTCCGGAAATTAAGAAGAATGTACTTCGTAAAAGGGCAGTTTCAGCAATTCATACTCTAAGCCAAAAATTGTCGTAAACAAGTGTTAAATATAATAACAAAAAATAGCCGCGCACCGGTTAGTTTCTTTTACCCGGGTTCGAATTCTAGAAATATACTTCTTGGAAGCGCCCTGCCTAAGGAAATAATGTCGTTCCGCCTAAATCATTAGTCTTCACAATTCACATTCTATTCAAAACATTGCAGTTAAAAAGTGCTAAATACAATTTGTAATAAAAAAATTGCCGCGTTCTGTTAGTTTTGTACTACACAGACTCGAATCTCAAGATTGTACCTCTTACGAAGACTCTGTGCAAGGTACGAAGACCGTACTTGCTAAACCATCAGCCTCAACCATTCGTACTCTACGTCAAAATTTGCAGTAAAAAAGTGCTAAATTTAATTGCGCGATTTGTTTGAATAACCCGGGTAGGAATCCCAGAATTGTCTCTCTTCTTCAACATTATGTTATTTGAATACCTGTTTTTGATGAGCACATTTCGTTAACAAAAAAAGTTTCATCTTCATAATTATACTATTGTACAAATTGAATGACTGCGAACAACTTTTTTGAAATTTTGAATATTAAAAAATCAGTGTTTTAACGAAAATGTAACCTGAACTATTCATGCAAATATTTGCATACAGTTCATTCGTCAAGAATTCACAGAAAGACCAGGAACAAATATTTACTACTGCCTTAGAATAATCGCAAAACTGAAAACAAGAAAATGTGTAGCAAATATGTTAGCTTTTGTATCGTCTTATATTTTAGAACAAATTACAATAACTGTATATTGTAAATAGTGTACTCACCACTTCCTTTGGAAAGCGAGCTTCAAATTTTACCAATTCTTTTAGTGATGATATAGTGACTGTTCTCTGGCCTTTTGAGACCGTATCCGCAACAGAAATTGTCCAACTGCACAATGCATAACGGCTAAATACAGAAATAGATATTGTGAATAAGAATCATCTACATGGCAATTTTTTCGCGTTTCCTGTTGCATCTGGACATAAGTAGGCATATGATTCACCAATGGACTTTTTATATAAGCTTATTTGGTGATTAGAAAAAATATGAACTCAGAAAGGATCACATCCTGTATGATGAATTACTGCTCTATCAGCAGAACACCTCAATGTAGCCAGAGCTTTAAGCGGACCTGGACCTAATAATTCAGCGGACAAAGATGCCTTTACAGTTTATATGAAGCACTTGATTACGACAAATTTTGACGTAGAGTATGAATTGTTATGACTAACGGTTTAGGGGGTACGGTCTTTTTAATTTACGCAGGAAGTCCCTTCGACGGATATTGTGGAATTCGATGCTGCGTAATAGAAACTAACATGTCCGCGGCATTCTTTTTATTAGTTTATATTACGCACTTAATTACAGCACACTTTGGCGTTGAGTATGAATTGTTATTTCTGATAGTTTAGGAGACTGGGGCTCTTAACTTGCGCAGATCTCTCGAAAGAGGGAGAAATCTGGGATTCGAACCCCAATAATATAATCCAACCGGTCCGAAAAAAAAATTATTACAGATTGTACTTCGTACTTGTTTGCGTCGACGTTTGGTGTATAGTATGGATTGTTATGGCTGCATGTTTAGGAGGTATGACCTTCCTTACTTTTGCTCGACGTTCCTTAGAAGGACATTCTGGGATTCGAACCCGCGTAATTCAATGTAACCGGTAAATTTGTATGTTACAGATTGTATTTAATTCTTATTTGCATCTAATTTTGGTGTAATGTATGAATTGTTATGGCTGATGTTTTAAGAAGTACGGTTACCATAACTCGCGCAGGGCGTTCCTTAGAGGAACATCCTGCGTTGCGAACGCGCGTTACTGAATCTAATCGGTCCGCGGCAAAATTTGGCGTAGAGTATGAATTGTTATAGTTGATACTTTAGGAAGAACGGGCTTCTTAACACTCGCAGAGCTCTTGTAAGAGGGCGAATCTGGGATTCGCACCCATGGCTGATGGTTTAGAAGCAACGGGCTTCTTCACATGTTCAGAGCTCTCGAAAGAGGGCGAAACCTGAGATTCGAACCCAGGTAATATAGAATCTCTATATATAATATCTAACCGGTCCGCGGCAAATTTTTTTTTACAGATTTTATTTAATACTGGTTTGCGTCAAATTTTGGCGAAGAGTAGAAATTGTTATGGCTGATGCTTTGGAAAAACGGGTGTCTTTACATGTGCCTAATAAATTACATGACCCTACAATAGGGCAAACTGGGATTCGAACCCGGGTAATTGAATCGAACCGGTCCGAGGCAAAAGTTTTGTTTATACATTATTTTTACCACTGGTTTACGGCAAAGTTTGGCGTAGAGTATGAATTGTTACGGCTGATGAATTACAGGGTACGTCTTGTTTCTTCTCCGACGGCGCTTGCAAGAGTAATGTAACTTTTATTTTTTTGGGTTTTGGTATTTTTGGGGGTTGCAAAGTAGGTTTAATGGCAATACACATAGGGTCTGCAGGTTGCAGACATGTTTTCGCCATGTCATGCTTTTTTCGAACGTCAGACCAAGAAAGGAAACTTCAACGAACGGGAGTTGGTGGTTTCCAAGGAACAGATCTGGGTGATTGTGGAGGTGATATATTCTGCATATTGATTTTTAAGTGAACTTAAATTCCATATTTATGCTCCATTCACGTCTATTCAGGACGAGTTTCATGACGCTCATGCTCTAGGATGAATAGAAAATGACAAAATCATCAACAAAAAGCGTTGCTTTTTCATGCTTTCGAACGGCTGTTGCTAAGTCGTTAATTGCAATGTCAAACAGTGGCGTACGGAACTGAGCCTGAGGAACTTCATTTTCCGAAGGGTGCCTGGATGATAGTTTCGCCAACGCCAACACGGACTCGAAACGATCTTGAAGAGAGGAAGTTCACTAAATCCCAAGAGTGCAACGAGCGAAGTATGCCGTGCCTCCAGGCACGGCATACGCTTTCTCAATGTCAAAGAAGACGGGTACAAGGTGTTGTCGTAATATGAATTATGTGAATACCTGCGAAGAGTGACCACGTGATCCAAAGTAGATCAATGCTTCTTGAAGCCACAGTGTTTTGGTGTTAAAAAGGTTCTTTGCTCCAGGAGCCAGACTAGGCGTCGGTTATTTATTCGCTCCAATAGCTTCCAATCCAATAGCAAATACAGCTAGTAAGCGATATTGGTCGATAACTCGCGGGAATCATTCGATCTTTTCCTTCCTTAGGAATAGGGATTACTATAGGTTCACGCGAGATGTCAGAAATTATGTGTTCGTTCCAAATGCGGTTGAAGAGGATAAGGAGGAACGATCGTGCCTTCTTGGGTAGGTGTTTTAACATTTGGTTGTAGATTTGGTCAGGTTCTGGAGCAGAGTCTTTCAGAAAGGGAAGCGCAGACAATTCTTCCACGTGAAAGAGGTTATATTCCTCTTCTCACCGATTTTTAAAGTCCAGTGTATTTGCTCCCTCTCCCCTTATAATTGAGAAAACCTGCAGAATGTTGCTAAGAACTGGATAAGGTCTTATAGTGAGAACCCGGTTCCTCTGCTACATCTTCAGAGGTGGTGATCACATTTCCGTTCACCAGCAACCATGGAACGTTCGGAGAAGGAAGTCTTACCCCAAATTGGCGGACCTTTCGCCATACCACTTTAGGCGTTCGGCAAGAGAGAAGAAAGATAGGCTCTCCAAGACGTTTTGCTATCGCGTATGACCATACTGGCCCTACACCTCTTCTATTCGATTAAGTTTACCGTTGCAAGGAACTATTGAGCCTGGACATCTCTCGTTTTTACCAAAGTTGATATTCCTCAAGTTGATATACCTGGCTGATGTTGCGGCTCCTATTTGAAACCTTTTAATTTCGGAGGTACTTTTTCATGAAGCCCTTCGGATATTAAAAATTTAAAAAAAAACACCAAATTTTTTGATTAAATTTTGACCTGATATCATAAAAGACGCTTAAGAGGGCCGTGTAGGTTTCATGTTAAAAAATATTTACTCCAGGAACCTGGATACCATTTACATTTGGGCTTGCAATGTTAAATATTAAGACTCGTTGAACTTTAAACCACATTTAACTTCAAACACTCATGATTGAGTCGTCAGTCTTTACGAAAAACATAATGTCCTTAATTTTAAACCAAGAGCTTCGCCAACGTTTGTTCCAATTATAGAATTTACACTGCTCCGTCCCTCTTCGCCCCTACGTCATTTTTTCCTCTTAACAATTACTTACCTTATCGCTACTGCAGTGAAAACTGTTTAGTCTTATCGGAGCAGGCGACAGACTGGGTTACGACGAAGAGGCCTTAGGCCGGCAAGGTATGTTGGATTTATATATATATATACATATATATATATACATATACATATACATATATATATACATATACATATACATATACATATATATATATATACATATACATAAACATATATATATATACATATATATATACATATACATATATATACATATATATATATACATATACATATATATACATATATATATACATATACATATATATACATATATATATATATATATATATATATATATATATATATGGTGAGTCACGTAACTTCAGCACCTGCAATTTTTGAACGGTTGAAATTATTGTAATGCACTTTTCACGGAAGTGCATGAGGGAATGGGGCTAATTGATGTATATATTCGTTTTCATTTTATCACTTGTATTTTACCAAATATTGAGGTAACCTTGTTTTTTTTCCTCAAATGGAACTCTACATATTTTTAGCCTATCATGATGAGCGTAAAAAGACGAATCTAATGATATATTGTTATGTTATATAAGCATTTGTTTTGTAATTTTGAATTTTCGCGACTCGTTTTTAACAGATATTGTAACTCCCCGAGTGCGTGTTAGCAGGGAGATATTGAGCAGTGAATTGTTACGTTAAAAATATCCGAATTTATCACTTCCAATAACATTCCCGGATTTATAGAAATCATTTGATATTTCTGATTTCTTATCCTTATAAAAGGCTTTCTTTTCCCACCCACTTTATCATTGCTTTTCTTATCAGCCCATTCCGGATTATTCTTGCTACTTCTTGTGTCCTTTGTTTTCCGGACGCCATTATAGATTTAACATTCTAGTCGAAATTTAGTCTTTCTCATAATTCTTCAATTGTTTTCAGCATATTTTTAATAATTAGATTTTGAAATCCGAAGGGTAATTGTCTCACAATTATCCTCATTAGTTCGTGAGGAATAAACGCATCGTAGCATGCACGAAAAAAAGTAATGCAGCGAGTTGCGTCATTCGCCATTGTTCGCCGGTGTTTTTGTTGTATTGGGACATCGTCTCCTATATTACTTCAGTAGTATACATACCTTTTGCAGCTCTCACACGCAACCGATCTTTGTAAATGAGGTCTCTAAAGAAAGAGAATTTCACGGAGACGTGACGAATTGCACTATGAAGGATTTGTTTTAAAAAAATCTAAATATTAATGTCAAATGCAACCCGCAGCAGTCAGCTACATCGTTAAGTAACTCCTAAACTAAACGAAGACTAATTTAAAAACCAAAATTTTGAGACCAACTGCCAAAATTTCAAAGAAACGTTTCTCACGCCATAATCTACAGGATGAGATATTTGGATATTTTATTGAATTTTTGCAACTTTGGCACTTATCGATACTACCAATGCCACCTACATTTCTACCCTTGGTGGTCATCTTTGTGACGTCACGTTTAGAAGGCTTAGGTTCCTCTATCATATACTATTTACGCTTTCTGTGTTACACAGCACTAATAACCAACTTTTTAAATTAACCAATGTAAAACAGCGTTTAAAAAATGAAAAATCAAATTTTGCTAGCCTTCAAAACTCCGTGAATCAATTTAAAAAAGCAACCAAATTTAAAATTATATAAGGAAATAGCGCAAGCTATTCGACAACTGCAAACGATCACGATCGAGACGCACGGTTGTTGGCGGTATCTGAAGTTTGTACATGAATGCTCAGCTGTAAACTCATTGCAAATAATACACCGTTTGATATTAAACTTAAGGTGCCGGTTCGATAAGATATTCAATACGTAAACATCGTTTGAGCAACATTCTCATGAACCGAAGTGAAGCCTACTGAATTGTTTCTAATGGTAACATATGGTATTTATTACTCAAAGGTGAAAATATTAATTTTATAATGTTTGCTCGGAATTTCTTTTCTTGAGGTACGTAAGAACGCAGAAAATAATGCAAAACTCTTTAGTAAACAAATAATTTATCAATTTTCGCATCCCAGCAAGTTGGCGCCCTGCTCCTCCAAAACCCCTTCTATTCCTCAAAACAATTCCAGGAAAGTTTAATAATATTGCAAAGAGTAGGGTTGTATGACAAACTTTACTTGGCTTTCTCAATCGCAAAAACCTTTTCTAATTTTTTTGTGCCTATAAAGGAAAGCCAAAACGCCAACTGTCAAGGAAGACTGAATAACTATGTCGAATGTTGTTTTTAAGGAAGTGTGAATTGTTCGAAAAACATTTCTATACAACCGAATAAACATTTATTGAAAATTTGTTTCAAACGTCCATTGCTTTGTTTTGATTTTTGTTTGATAGTGTAAGTACGAAGTTACAATTACACATATTTAACAAATAAACACGTTTCATAACTTTCCATCTTAATGGAAAGGAGAGCGAGGTAATAAGGAAAGGTTGGGGATTAACATGTTCTCACACGGGTACGCTAATACTATTGTATTTCATTTTGAACCTACGTTTATCGTTCCAATAGCAATTTAAAAATTAAATTTTCCATTCGTCGTAATTAGTGTTCTGGGAACATTTATTATAAAATAATTCTCCAAATTCTAAATAAAGGAAAATGACAATTACCGTGTTTCCCCAAGGAATTTCAGAGGCAAACTTATTTAATGAATATTTGAAGATATGGTTCCTTTATTTGTTACAATACTTACTTCTCGTTTTAATTCATTTATTTCTTCAGTAGTATTTGTTCAGTGTCATTGTTTCCCACTCTTTAATCCGATATTAAAGTACAAATTTTATTATTTTTTCCATTTTCAGATTTCACGAGTTCCAATTCAAAGTTATTTATATGTGCATCGTGTTGCAATACTGTTTCGGTGACGTTGTCTCTCTTTATTTCAATAGTTGAAACATGAGCACACTGTTGTTTCCTGGCAATATCAACTTCAACAATGGCTTCTTGCACATTAAATTTCTAAATAATTGTGTTTCCGTGTGTTAACTGTGAATTCTAACGCTGCGTGAAATTATTTTTTTCTGCAAATTTTACATCAATTTTGTATTTCCATCTAATTTACTATGTAGTTGAATTAACAAATTTAAAATTAAATTATCTGGTCCAGTCGTGGTTTGCCCTGGTTCGCGTTGTCGCGTCGACATTTTTTCCTGTAGCGACGTTGCTAATTCACGTTCCTGTGCAGTATCGATACTTCCTGATTCTTCAGAATTCAGTTCGGGCTCACGAATTCCTATTAAATCATTTTCGTCATTATTAATTCCGTCCCATGTTCGTCCCCTTTCCATAATTTCTTGCCATGCGTTTTCATGACTACAAATTTACGTAAGAGACAATTTACAATATGGCTGAACAGCGTTCGTCTTTCCTAACAATCAATACACATTTTGATTTTCATCACTTTTCTGGCCAAAGACGGTGCGCCATTGTGACACGCCCACTACTACCCCTATTATTATTACTCGACTTTATTCAATTTAATTTATTGGAGTGGCTAGCTCTAATTTCAATCAAAGCTTTTGGGCGCTTACATACTTGCACTATCTCAGGGAATAGTTTTCTTTTCGTGGGCTGAAAATCGCCTCTCATACGAGTATCGGCTGGGGAAGGTTTAAATTTGTTAGAAAATGTTTTATTACTTATTCTTTTAACTAAGTCTAATAAGAAATCAAATATTCGGTACTTTGTTTTGAAATTGTGAGCGACATGAAGTGTCGACTGCAAAAATTAATTTTACTCTGATATTATTTTTGTTTATAATGTTTGATTAAAAACAATCTCTCTACACTTTAATTTTACCTTCTTTGATAGCCATAGACTATATTTAGAAAATAACAATTTTCTCTCTATCTTAAATTTATCTCTCATAAATTAAAACGTCTTGGCCTTGCTACATTGTTTATAGCCTTCTTTTTAACTTAATATCTATACACTCCTTTACGAAGATATCACGGCACTCTTGGCGTTGTGACGAATTAAGCGACTATTTCATATTTTTCTCATTAATCTTTTTTAACATAACTTCTCCTATTCTCTACTATACGAGGACCACATGTCCATTTTTTTACTTCTGACATCCTAAAAAACTATTTTTACTTAATGTTGACGGCCGTAGCTCCTCTTAATACCAAATCCACCTTAGTTTTAACTCAAAGAAAAGATGTTCCTTGTCACCTACAATCTGTGCTAAAGTTCACTTGTTCTTATAGTTACTATCTCAACTCGATAAGCTCTTGTCACCCCCACAACCATGCATCTATCCCTCTCTTGTCATGTCAACAATGTCCTATGCTATTTTAATATACTTTGTTCCTTAAAAAGTTTCTAAATTGTCCAGAATTTATTTAAGCAATAGCAAATTTTCATTTTCCGATGCCTCGCATCCCCAATGTCTCATTTTAATTGCTACCTCGACGTAATTCCTCATATTTTTCGTTATACTGCGTTGATGTTTTTGATTTTAGAAAACAAAACCCCGTAAGGAATTTTGCATTCTCTCAATATATAGTTACGAACGCGGGTTCCCACGTCCATCCCACGTGTCCTCGCGACATATGAAACGACGGTGATAAATGGACGAGCAAGCACGGCGCCTGTCAAAAAAAGGCGCGGCCTAGAATCCGCCGTCTTCAATGCAGGTGCAAGCGATGTTCGCGGCGCGGCGTAGACGAGATGACGTATACAGGGTCAAATTGGGAAGGGGATATGACGCGCCTCAACCGCTACGCGTAGGGCGGCCGCAGAAAAACGATGAACCGCTGGCCATTATTATTCCGATCGCCTTCCACCCAGCAACATCTACATAGAATTGTCGTCGTGTGGCGTTATAGTAATTTCAGTAGCCAGTGAGAAATAGTCAAGTTAAACATTTAAGTAGGCGTTTTGAACGTCAGAGAGACATGTAATAAGAAATTCGTGAACAAGTAAACTTGAAAGTAGACAAAAGGGAGTTTTCGTCGCACAAAGAAGTGAGAAATTAGTATAGTTTAAAATTATTCAAAGTGATTCAGTAGGTAACGAAATAGGACAGTATTCTTATGCCGTGAAGAAATAGTTACCTTCAGTCACTTTAATCGATAGGAACCGTGCAATTGAGTGCTCACGAACGCCTCAATTAAGCAAATGTGCATCTTTTTAATCAGTTGCGTCGTGCAAGGAACATTCGCACGCGGGTGTCAACGAGACGACGACTGACAAGAAAGAAGCAGACTAGGACAATAGGCGTCGTACAGGAGAGAAGACGGACGGCAACAACGGGAGAAGACGGAGCGCAGCTGACGCGGGCCAGGGTCGGGTCCCGGTGCGAGCGAAGGGTTGCGAAGAGCAAGGTGACGAGCCGTTTAGAAAGCGCTGAAATACAGGTGAACGCCATGCAATCGAAAGTGAACTTGTGAATAAAGGGAGCATTTCTCGGGGACATTAAAGACAGTAGAAGATTTAGAAGAGCCAAACGATTCTGACCATTTAAAACATTTTTTGCCTGCCAAACAGTGAGAAATATATGTATTTAAGTAATGTTATTTAGCTTAACAATGATTACTTCAGAGTGTGAAGTCATTGTACACATAATTTGTATTAAATGTAGTTAGTTTAAATAATGAAGAAGCCAGTGTCATTAGGTAGGTTGAACTGAAATTCAGGTAATTTCATGAGAAATTTAAATAACGGGAATTCCCGGAAAATAAAGTACGTGCACATAGAAGTGAATAAATATTCAATGCAATATTGAAAAAACTATACCATTTTCTTTGTTCTGTGATTCCTTTGTGTGTGTGTGTGTGTGTGTGTTCATTGTATTTAATTGAGGGTTCCCGAATAAATTAAACCAGTTTAATTGATTTATGTGTACCTGTGTTTGGATTTCCCCTCATCACCCCAGAAGATCCCACTGCCCTCAGAGATATTACAAAGCTCTTTGAGAGCATGATATCCGCGGATTCCCATCAGGCGTCTAGAAATTACTAGGCGAGGATTTTCGTCAGAAATATATGTGAGAGTAATTTGTTCAGAAATTTGTCTACTAAAACGTTAACAAATGTATAACCATTTAATTTTTGCTTTCTTGCGCTTAAGAAGGAACTTCTTCCGAAGAGAAAGTTATGCAATGCTATGAAAGCAGTATGCGACAAAGGAAAATAATTAAAAGTTAATAAATAATACGATACTGTTAGCGTTGACAAACAAATGCAAATAGATTAAAAAATATATACTAGAAATTATTAAACACTATGGTATTGTAATATTCTACAAATATATAAAAGTATTAGTTTATATTCGAGCATCCAAAAGGAAAGTAGTAATAATTTGAACAATGCCATTTAATGTATTATATACCATTTGGATTGTATAATTGTAAAGAACCTGTAACAAGTATTTTACTTCATCTTCTGGGTCAATGCCCCGTTTTCTCGATTAGATTTTCGTCCAATTTCCCTGATCCTCGAGAAAATGCTGAGATGGCCCCTTGTTTTACTTCTGAACATACATGTAACTTCAAATTAACATTTCCCCATAGCACGTCACACACAGTTTTAACGTAAATAAATATTACCGCGAACGAAAGGCAGCCGACATCATCGCCTTCTGTAATCAGTGCAGACGTACAATGGGTTACAACAACCAACAATGACCGCTCATCTGTTCATTTCCACATTTAACACAAGGGCAATTTAAAATAAAAAATGTTAATATAATAATAAAGTGAAATACTACACAAATTCTAACTTAGGTAGCATCCAACTGCGCAAATTGGCAGCGCGCGACTGAAAGCTAGCAAACTGTATTTCAAATGGTTTTAAATTTCTAAAAGATTAATTTGTAAACGTATAACAAAAGCTCCAATAAACGAAACGAACAAACAAGAAATTATATGCACATTCTAACTTACGTAGAATCTAACTGCCTCAAAACACCTCTGAAATTGCGATCACGAAGCGGAGAATTTTCAGACCGGGCGACTAAGTATGACCCACAATTGCTCAAAAAATACTCATATTCTTGAAAACTTCAACAGCACGTTTATAAAGATCTATTTTTGATTAACACATTTCATTAGAAAAAAAACACAATTATCTTCAAAATTGTAGTAGTAGGAAGGTGCCGAAAAAAATTGAATTTTTTCAATTTTAGAAAAATTAACAACAGGGGTTTTCGACTAAGGGCAATCTTAAACATCGTCACTCTCAAGTCATTCTCTTAAACGTCCTTCTAGACTATCCACTGGAAATTTGGAAAATGTCCCAGGGGTTTCATATAAAATACTCCCCAAAATTAAAATAATCGGTTTCAAATTCAATTATCGGGATTTCAGCCAGATCGTTGGGAAAACACCAATTATGGAGAAAATCGGCTAAACAGTTTTAGCACTAGCATCCACAGACTGACGAAACAGACGGTTTTGCCGTCAATCAATTTTTCGGTATCAAAGACCCATATCATGGATTCTGCCTACATTACAGAATCATGGATTCTGGCTACTTTACGTGTTAGTATTTTTTCTAAACATAGCCATTGGATTTATCCACTTTTTCGTTACTAGGGACTTGTAATAAGTTTTTCTGCCGAAAATTCGCCGGTTTTTTTTTTTTTTTGCACAGCATTACATAGGTTTCTCTTCTGAAGAGGTTCCTTTTTATGGACGAAATCCAAACACAGGTACACATAAATCAAGTAAACTGATTTAATTTATTCTGCAACCCTTAGTTGAATACAGTGAACACACACACACACACACACACACACACACACACACACACACACACACACAAAGGAATCACAGAAGAAAGAAAAGTTGTATCTTTTTCTTAAATATTGCATTGAATGTTTATTCACTTTTATGAGCACATACTTTATTTTCTGGGAATTCCCGTTATTTAAATTACTCGTGAAATTACCTGAATTTCAGTTCAACCTAACTAATGGCACTAGCTTTTGAATGCATTATTTAAACTAACTAAATTTTATACAAATTATGTGTAAAATGACTACACACTGAAGCAATCATTGTTACGCTGAATAACATTACTTAAATACATATATTTCTCACAGTTCTGCAGGCAAAAAAATGTTTTAAATGGCCAGAATCTTTTGACTTTACTTACTTGTCTTCTACTGCCCCGAGAAACGTTCCCTTTATTCACAAGTTCACTTACAATTGCGTGGCGTTGACCCTATTTCAGCGCTTTCTGAACCGCTCGTCGTTACCCTACGCTTCTGAGTACGCTCTGAGGAAGTCCACAATACCCTGGCCGAAACGTTATGATACCATGTCAGTGACGTGGCTCGTCCAGGATAGCCTAGATATTACTCTGGCCGCGGAAGCCTACGCACCCTGTTTAAGATCCTGTTTTTCCATTTGTCGATTTTAAGCTTAACTTAGTAACAGGTGACAACAATGAACAAAAAATCGTTATTGATTTTTCACATGCTCACAAAACGCTCCCTAAACGACATTTACGTTTCACCAAGGTCGTTTCGTTTGTCGATCATCAAAATATTCGTCAAATGAATTACCGACCAGTACACCCTGTCATCAACTACTTAGACGTCTCAAACTCACGTTGTGATGTTAGGATGCATCAAATGCGTGCATTGTATTTTGTTGACTGTTTTTTAACTCTTTGCTATTAAATTGGCGCATGTGTCCAGATCGCATGCATCTCCAGAAAATTCATTTTTGTCTTTTGGAAGACGCTCAGTTCGTAAACAGGTACGGAATGTCAAAGGCAGTGTTCCTGAAGATTTTACGAGAAACGACACCTTTTCCTCAACAATCGCCTAAGTACTGCTACAGTATGTGGCATTTCCACTTGGTGCTGAAGCCGCAACAATAAGGCAAAAATGTTCTTAGGGAACTTTTCCGAAGGAAAAACGAACTCTCCCTTCCCTTAGTTACAGAAACAATAGACGGTGCATAAAATAGTTATTTATCCACCTAGGGCCCTTGGCCCAAACGCTTTTTGTCGCCCGAGATCATTAGAACCCGTGATACTTTATTTCATTATTTACCTAACATTAATAATTAGTATTTACTAATTAACTAGTTGTTAACTCAACTGTCATTTACTTCCCTCTTGTAATTCCCTTTCATTATTACCTCTGTAAGAGAAAAGAGATGGCCCCTTTCATAGTAAAGGTATTTCGCAATAAGAATACAGAAGAAAACCCACGTCTCTTATTGACGACAGGGAAAAACGAAGAAATAAGATGGCTAGGTTTAGATTTAGATTTATTCAGTCAGAAAACAGTAAAAACTGTGTGACGTAGGGGGGAAAAGATTTTCTGCGCACGTTTTCTTGAGTTCCAGAATCCCTTCCCGTCATTTTAACTATAAATAGTTGAAAGATGAGTAAAAGTTTAACATAAATAAAAATAAATTTCAAAAATCGCAAGATTGGTAATATTTGAAAAATTGTCATTTTAATTTCTGAGTTACAGAAAACTTGCATCGGGGCACGAATTGCAAGTATGATTTTTCTGCATTGCTAACAAAATATCAACTCGCCCTTACCTCTACCCTTACCATTACAAGCAAAAGGAGAATTCAAAATAAAGTGCGCATAGTGAAGCAACATTTACGCCCAGAAGCAGAAAAAGGGGCCATCTCAGCATTTGCTTAGGGAAACTGGACAAAAACCTGATCGAGACGGGGGTTATTGACCGGGAAGCAGAAGCACATTATTTGTTGCATATTAAGTATTTAAAAAAAGTATACAATACAAAGTAAACTAATTCATTACATATCACTGTTTCGTTTAAATAAACATTATTTTTCTTTTTGATAATCATTATAGTTTCTAATAGTATAGAAACAGTTACTCAGCAGAAAGTGTTTTACTTTTAACTTAAAAGGTCCTAGTACTGCAGGATGAGTTTCTACAGAATTTTATACCATATCTCCGGCGGGAATGTACATTTGCAAATTATACACAACGAGCTGCATGAAGGCTGACAGAATTCTGAATGCGTAAAATAATGAACTTAATAAGGTGTTTAATTTTGTTATATGTACATTCCATTTGAGGTTTGTCTGAATTGAGGCCAAGAAATTTTGTTACCTGAACATCAGCTAATTGTATATTATTTATTTTCAATGGAGCATGCGACAGCTGACTTGAAAGGCAAAAATGCATTGAAACTTTTTCCATCATTAACTATTAATTTGTTATTACAAAACCAATTTGAAACGTCTAAAATAGTACTATTTATAGTTTATTTTTTGCAAAGAACATTCGTGTCATCGGCAAACCGAAGAACCGTTCTTCCGTTTTTAATAGATGACAGCATATCGTTTACGTATAACAGAGAGAGGATAGGACCTAAGGTGGAGCCTTGAGGAACCCCATATTCAGTTGGTAAAGAATTCGAAAGAAAGTAAATAATATCCTTTCGTTCCAGTACGAAGTTATCCAGTCTAGGGCAATACCACGAATTCCATAAGAAGGTAATTTTGATAGCGAAATGTTATGGTCAATAACGTCAAAAGCTTTCGAAAGATCTAAAAATATTCTAATGGGCGCTTCCTTTCGGCGCATTGATGAAACAACATCTTTAAAAAATGCCAGTTTCCGTAGATTTTGATTTTCTAAACCCGTGTTGTGACACTGAAACCGCTTCGTGTTTCCCGAGAAAAGCTTCCATTCCCTTATAGAAAAGCCTCTCTAATATTTTAGAGAAACCTGACAAAAGAGAAATTGGTCGGCAATTATGAATTTCATTTTTGCTCCTTTTTTAAAAAAGTGGCTTCATCGTTTCTGTTTTGAAATGATCTGGAAATATTTCTGTGGATAAGCAAGCATTGAAAATATGAGTTAACGGGTGTATAGAGGCAGGTACAGAAATTTTCAATAAACAATTCGTAAATTCATCTAAACCAGATGAATATTATTTTTTTAGTTTACTGACTATTCGTAAGATTTCGTTAGAAGTAGTTTCGGAAATAAAAATCGTGTCCAAAATTTTTTGGGAAGGTAAAGATGTTCAATGTAAAGTTTGTTCCTTCGTGAGTTCAGCCGCAATTCTAGAAAAGTGTTGCTTGAAGAGATTTGCCACTTTTTCCGGACTACTGGCTTCTCCTTCATTAACCTTTAAAACAACATTCTCTACTAAGTAATGAGATGATGTGGTCGTATTGTTTACGATATTCACGAAACCTACTAAAAAGAGCAGTTTCTCAATTTACTGCATTCTTTTAATTTAGATATTACAGTGAATGTACCTCCACGGAATACATTTACATCACAAAAAGGAATAAATCAAATGATAATTAACAAACCCACGACTAGATATGAAATAAAAACCACTAATCTAGGTTACAGTGACTATGACGCACAAATTCTTACAATTACTAATAACAAACACTGAGACTTATTTACGGACTACTTGCTGAAGGAATCACGGGACACAGTTTATAAAGCTGTTGACACAAATAAACAATATAATATATTTTCTCAAAACTTTCATCTCACTTTAACGAATGCTTTCCTCTCAAAATGAGAAAATTAAATATTTCACGGAAAAATAATACTTGGATCACACAAGGTACAAGAACATTGTGTAAAAACAAACATATGTTTTACTTTATTTTTAAACATCATAACCTATCACCCGGTTTCATTGTCTACTTCCGAGAATACAAAAGAATCTTAAGAAAAATAATAGTTCAGGCAAAAATAATGAAAAATTATCAGGATTTTTTGAACGCTAGTAACAAAACTAAAGCAATGTGGAATATCGTAAAAAAATACATCATCTCGTTACTTAGTAGAAGCCTTGTGAGATAGGCAAGACTGCCTTCCGAAGTAATGGGAAAGCGATTCTGAAATGGATCTCCGTCTAAGGAAAAGTATGGTTTTAGTGTGAAATAGTCTCACTCAATGTGCGAGTACGATTGCTCCTGATTAATTACAATTTCCATTTTCCCTTGTAAAAAGGTAATAGCGATTGACGTCGGCGTAGATAGAGACGTATTGAAATTCAGTTTTTGTGTCAATGACAGCCACCTCCAGGGTTTGTACTAGTAATTCTCGAACTTGGTAGTAAAAGTGAGGGGTACAGATTCTGGACGCCAAGAAAATGTACGCTGATATATTTCTCCCCTACATGTCATGAACAACTTTCATTGCTTTTGACTATAAATAAATAATGTGCACAAAAATGAAAGAAGATTCTAATGTACAATAATTTTCTTCTTGATAAATATGTATACCAATGTCGTGTCCCCTTACAGTGGCTATTTGTTTCATGATGTTACATCACTTTTGATATTGTGGGGAGAGATGGGATAAGAAAATGAGGTGTCACTCACTACTAATCAAAAGAAAATGCCCGACATCAAATTCAAGCATGTATAAAAAGTGATAAAATACCTTGGAGATTGCCCTCCATCAAGGACTTTGCAAGTATACACACATTTCTTCTCAGGATCACGCAAGCTTCCGTACACACGAGTTGAGCAGAATCCCACAGGAAAAATATAGTCTTCTGTATGATATCCTGGACGATCAGATACGACCTAAGGAAAACGGATTAGCACTTGTGAAAATCAGTATAATTATTTTGAATACACACACAAGCCTTTCGTCTCTTTGGTTCCAGGAAACAAACTGGAGATTAATAGAAGTAGTGGGTTCTTTATCAAGGGTTTTGGTAAGCAAAGATGAGTTATAATCATACTAATTACTGTAAAATAAGGTACGTTTTTGGCAAAATCATTTTAGTGATCTTCAAATACAAAATACACACTTAAACAATAAGATACACGTGGATTATACAATACATACAAATATATTCTTCAATGAATTTTAGTCACTTTTTACACACAAAAAATATCTTGCAGAGTTGATTGTTTAGTTGAACTTTATATGGCATTTCACCTGCATAGGTTTCAAAACTGCACCAAAAATATGTTTAATATTTTATTAAATATGTATCCTGTCGCACGTAAAAATGCCAGCAGGTGTTCTAGATGAAACATTTTTCGTTCTCTAGTATCACATGCCTTCTTTCTGGTAGTGTCAAACATTCTTGCCCTCGTGAAAAGAAGACTCAACAGAACCGAACTCACAAGCAAAATAAAGTGGCAAATTATAATTCACCATCTGCGGCAGGCCTGTTCTCTAACCAGATCTTTTCCCGCTGTTCTGACTTTTTCTCAATGTTTCTACCTAGGATTTCGTAGAATTATTAGACCAGAATGATTGTATATAAGAAATTTGATTAAAAATCAATTTTGTACAGAAGTAAAAATATTGATATTTGGCAGAAAAAGTGAGAATAGTATAAAAAGTCTAAACTAGACTTTGTCAATTATTTTGTCTATAAATTGTCAATTATTTTTAACTTTTGCAATCTTCGAAAGAGTCAAGGGTTCAAAGAAAATGAGACCTGCGCCCATTTTAAACATCTTTTGCTCTATCCGTAGATAAATTCAACGAAACTAATTGTAGACGAGATGTTTTTTTATAAATTGCGTGAACTTCACACAGAAATTACGCGAAAACAATTAGTTTTTTCAAAAAAACTGTACAAGATCAAAAGTACCGCCAAAAATCAAAATATTCTTTTCAAACTCGCAGGGCCTTGAGTTAGTTCAGATCGATGGGGGAATAGGAAGTATGAATTCTGCATAAAATCGTATAAACGGTTTACGCGCTAGCGGTGACCACGGACGGAGACTTCTGCCGTCAACCAATTTTCCGATTCTGACATGTGTGAGGAAGTAATTTACTATATACAGAAAGAAGATATATAGAAGTTTTCTTTACTAGAGTCCCATCATGATTTATTATCTAAAGTAAATCGCCGATTTCCGCCGTAGCATTACAGTGCTACTAGTTGCAATAATACACCCTACTAGAATAACAATATACTACTCTCCCATGCCCCTTTCCCTATCCTTTCCATTAAGAAGGAAAGTTGTTAATAAATCGTGTTTATTTGTTAAAATGTATAAATGTAACATCGTACTTACAGAATATCAAACAAAAATTAAAAACATAGCAATTGATATTGGAAACAAATTTTCAATAAAGGTTTATTCAGTATTATATGGATATGTACTTCGAACAATTTACAGAATATTGTTGAAGCTACGTAACTGAACACGCTGACTTGAAAGTTTCACCGAATCACAGCTAATAACGAAAATACTTGTACAGATAAAACACAAACCATACCTAACAAGACACATCTGCACTCTTCACTGTAAACCCACATCCACTCCACTGTAAACATAATTAAGTACACAGCACTTGTAGATCTCGGCCAAACGTTAAATTAATGATTTCACTACACGCATAAGAAACATCGGAATAGAGTAACTATTAATAGTATATCTCGTTGTTACTGCAAGAGCGAATCGTGAATTAATAATTATACAAATAAACCTCGTTGGTCAGCACAAGCCACGGTGTACACAGAAAACGTAATCGTGTAAGACAGATGAATCCAAGCCTTCTAAGCGTGACTTCACAACGATGACAATTACCAAGGGATGAAATATAGGTGGCCTCGGTAGTATCGATAAGTGTTGAACCGGCAAAAATTTTAACAGAGTGTTAAGAACCTTAACGGGCAGACTACAATGCGAGAAACGTTTCTTTGAAGTCTTTACCTTCAAAATTTTAGTTTTTAAGGCCCTAGAACGCTTCGTTTAGGAGATTTTTAACGATATAGCTGGCAGTGCTGCGGGTTGCAATTGAGATGAATATTCGGAAGCGGTATTTCAACAAATCCGTCACATTTTAAAAGTCAAAGTGCAATTCGTCACGTCTCCGCGCAATTGTCTTTCTTTAAAGACCTCATTTATAAAGTTCGATTGTGTGTGAGAGCCGCAAAAGGTATGTATACTACTGAAATAATACAGGAGACGCTCTCTTTACGAAGTAAAGTGAGAAAACTGAGTCGCTGAGAGGCCTGACTCTTAAGGTTATTTTACGAAAATAAAAATCTATAAATGATACATGCCGGTCTTATATTTTTAATATTTTATTTATTTTACCTATTTTATATTGTACCCTCGACCAAAGAAAACTAGTGGTGCTAAAACACCACATACTATCTAGCCTTTAGTACGAAAGTTATGTAAATTATTTTGTACTAGTTAGGTAATTCATTTTTTAAATACATTATAAAGAAATGTTAAATTTTTTGAAATTTTAGCTATTCCTTTTCCTTTCCAAGAAAGCCCTGGGACATTTTCAACACAAAACAATAGCTCCAACGTTTTTGATTAAATTTTATTGTTCGATAGTATGAAGGACTCGAAGGTTCGATAGTAGAAAGGTATTATGGAATGATGCATGCCCCATTTTCGCTGAAAACCCTGATTTTTCGAAAGTTGCAAACATTCAGAACTTATCTACATTCTAATATCTATCCAGCGAAATTTATATTTGTATTACATCCATCAAATTTCAGCTTTGCTGAAAATCTGGTTAATATCAATAGGAAGGCTTTCTAGGAGTGAAGGTATTTCCATTGCTCCCAGTACACCGAAGGAAGTGTAAGAACTCTCCGTAAGAAACTTGCCGCTTGATTTGAATGAAGCGCGCTACACGCACACCTGCGAGTTTCCGTCTCGATCCTCTAAAAAGCGCGAGAACGTCTGCCTTTGGTTTAATGGCTTGTTATTTTGTAGAGTTTTCACGTTTACAACTTTCCACATTTAAAAATTAATTCCAGGAAGTGCGTTGCATTAAAATTCCTTTAAATATGAAACAATTTTATATTACGTATTTTTATTACAATTGAGTCAATTAAAGTAAATAGTAATTGACACCCAAATTTCTGGACAATAAATATCGTAATGTATTGTACGATGTATACATATAATGTACGACCATAAGAAAATATCAAAATCGTCGTGAATCCGTTTGATTTTATCACTATGTTATTTCTTTTCTTATTTTTTATTCTCCTTTCTTCTTGTTCTTCTAGTATTTGTTATTCTCAAAATATTACCTTTTTTTGTCTCTTAAGTTTTTATATTTTGTTTTATTTCCTTATTTCTTTTTATTTGATTTTGAGTTATTGACAAGATTTCTGTTTTCAATTCGGCAATCTCTCTTTTGGTTTCTATACGTAACTCTCCGTTTTGTTGTCTTATATTTTTATGTATTTCATATACTACTGTTTAAATACTGCCCAACCCTACTCACTACAAATCATACACAATTTGGTGCAAGAATTAAATATTTTCAAGCAAATATCAACACAAATTTGACAATTATAACTGATTTTCATGCACGTAAATTATGTCTCAACAATAAGACGCAATTACACAAATGAACTTCCGAGTCATTGCAGCCTTCCAATCTGATATTCCCTGTAAACTAGCAGTATTTCAAATAGGTTTTCAATAATTTCTGAAGGATTAATGTGTAAATGTATAACAACCGTCGAATGTAAAACACGAACAAAGATATACGAAATATACAAATTTTACGATTCGAAGTACAAATGTCGGGAATTACGACAACGAGGCGCAGAAAATTCGGACCGGCTATTATTTACCGTTCCTTATTAACATATGAGGAGAAAATTTAGAGAAAAAAATTGAAGCCGATTTTGAAACAATTTTTGTTGTTGTAAATTTCAAACGCTAAATAAGCAAAAACTACTCTTTTCAAAAACTTGTGCATGATGTTTTTGAAAGTGCTATTTTTTTTACAACAGACTTTGAGGCAATCTTCAATTTCACAGTTTAAGAGTTTTTTTTATTAACAACTTAACAGCTAAGATCATTGGCGCCGTGTTAAATTATTTGAAGAGCAATACGCACAGCAGCAGTGTCAGACTATAACATTTTTAATGCAAAGTAAAATGTGAGTAAAACTGAAAATACAAGTTTTAAAAAAGGGGTTGGCAGAAAAGAGAACACTATAAAATCTCCAATTAAAAGCCTAATAATAGAAAAAACCCTCTCCTCGCAGATTACACAGTAAATGTATGTCTCTTGTAAGAAGCTAAAAAGCTTGCAGAGAGACGATTTATTTCCAAAAACCTGTGCTAGAAACCTAGCAAGGTGAAATCCTCGGCGGCTATCTTATCTCCTAACAGTGTACGAGAGCATGCTGCACGATAAAGTCTCGCAACTATCGCAAGTAGGTGGTGGGTCACCGCAGAGATGGTCGTGGGAGAAATGACAATGATCGATCCGACGGCGTGTAAAATTCATCTCCTCACGCCTTGACCCACGAGATGAAGACCAAGACTTTAAGGAGTCCTTTATTCTCGTGAGTTTAAAA
Source organism: Gryllus bimaculatus (assembly GCA_017312745.1). NCBI lineage: Eukaryota > Metazoa > Arthropoda > Insecta > Orthoptera > Gryllidae > Gryllus > Gryllus bimaculatus. Next base: position 249,521 of record BOPP01000386.1, on the reverse strand, counting down.
TCTGAGTTCTGTCACTTTGCCATGCATTGAGAATACAGCGTTTGATAAACGCCTTGGTATCATTTGTTGGGACTGAGGATGTCTACCACAGTTTCCTTTGTGGCGCGCTTTGCCTCCTGGTCAGCAATTTCATTCCCTATAATCCCGAGACCAGGGATTCCACAAAAATATAACGATGCACCAGTAAATTACGGATTTGATGTTGGATATGATTGTCAGGGGGCCACAAGAAGGAAAACAGGGGATAGATTCGAGCGAGGATTTTGAATCGCAGCTTCTTTTAATGCCATCGATTCCGCAAACTTAAGTGCCTCCAAGAGCACGTTCTTCTGCAGTGCAAACTCAGCACGAAGTGTCTAGTCGAAGACTCCACGTGGCACTCTGGCAGTTCAAGGCACACGCTACACCATTTCTGGGAGGAACCACCAGTGTATATGAAGTTATCGCTGGGATACATGGATTTCGTCTCCTCGAATTCCGCCAGAAATATATTAGGGGGAGTTGAGGATTTGGGTAAGTATGATAATCTCAGGTCTATTTTAGGACGGAGAAGCTTCAACGAGGGAATAAGATTTCGGAACGGGGGTGGGGGGTTCACAGGCATGGGGATATTTATATCGCGTTTCTGCAAGCGCGTGTAGAGACGGATATCCTGAGGATGGGATAACTATGGTCTAAGTTCGTACGATGTCCAGTGACTTGAGTGAAGAACTGCTTGGCGCGAAAGAGCATTTATAGCTGATATTGTAATCGGTTCCTATGGCGAGAAAGTATCTCTTCTTCGGCTTAGGGATGATTCACCAGCGTCGGCATTCAATACGACTCGTGGGGTAGGCGCCTGTGCTGATATCGTGCATGGTATTCAATGGCCGGAGGGTCGATGGAGACGCTGACCCATAAACAATACACCCATAATCTAAGGTAAGTCTAACAAAATAGCAACTCGCCCTTACCTCTGCCCTTACCATTACAAGCAAAAGGAGAGTTCAACAAAACGTGCGCATAGTGAAGCTATATTTACGTCCAGAAGCAAAACAAGGGGATTTTCTAAACCAGTGTAGTGAAACTGAAAACGCTTCGTTTTTCCTGAAAAAAGTTTCCACTCGCGTATAGAAAAGCCTCTCTAATATTTTAGAGAAGCCTGACAAAAGAGAAATTGGTCGGTAATTTTGAATTTCATTTTTGCTCCGGTTTTTAAAAAGTGGCTTAATTTTTGCAGTTTTGAAAATGTCTGTAAATATTCCTGTGCATAAAGCAGCATTAAAAATGTGAGTTAACGGATGTATAGAGGCAGGTAAACAAGTTTTCAATAAACAATCCGGAAATTCATCTAATCTAGATGAATATTTATTTTTTACTTTACAAATCGTAATATTACGTTAAAAGTAGTTTCGGAAATAAAAATTGTGTCCAAAATTTGTTGTGAAGGTAATTATGATGAATTTGACGGTTTTAGTTCCTTCCTGAGTTCAGCCGCAATTCTAGATAAGTACTGGTTGAAGAGATTTGCCACTTTTCCCGCACTACTGATTTCTCCTTCATTATCCTTTAAAACAACACTACTAAGTAACAAAATGATGTACGATGTACGTATTTTTTACGATATTCCACGATGCTTTAGTTTTGTTACTAGCGTTTAAAATACCATGATTATTTTTCATTATTTTTGCCTGATCTATTACTTTTCTTAAGATTCTTTTGTATTCTCGGAAATAGACATGGAAACCGGGTGATACGTTATGATGTTTAGAAATAAAGTAAAGCGTACGTTTGTTTTTACATGATGTTATTATACCTTGCGTGATCCAAGTATTATTTTTCCGTGAAATATTTAATTTTCTCTTTTTGCGATGAAAGCATGTGTTAAAGTGATTTGCATGCGTTTGAACCAATTGTCGAAGAACTTTTGCCACTCTGAGTTATCTCCAAAACAGGCATTTGAATGCAGCAACCGCACAAAACAGGCCTTTGAATCTATCTTCTGTCTACCGAAAACCGACGCACACTGACCGATACCTACACGCGGATTCACACCACTATCCTTCAATAAAACTAGGTGTACTGAAGACACTGGCCACAAGAGCTGTGAAGGTGTGTGACGAGCACTCTCTTCCCGCAGAACTTCAGAAGCTCGAACACACTTTCAGGGCCAACTTCTGTTCCCAAATGGCGATCAAACCAGTGCTTGCCAGCGTTACGGGCCACCCCGGAGGTCGCAATCGCACCGACGGGCGCGGTGGTTCCGAAGGCCGCGGCAACGCCGAAGACCGTCACGTTTCTTCGGAGATAGAGGAGAGGGCCCGCTCCAGATTAGCCGTGATTCCCTACGTCCGATGTGTCACCGATCGCGTGGGTAAATTACTACCAAAGAACATCATACGTACGGTGTTCACGGCGCCCGACAAGCTGCACAACGCCTTGGTACGCATTAAAGATGCGTTACC
>BOPP01000386.1:234119-245887 GCA_017312745.1 Gryllus bimaculatus | reverse complement strand
GCTTACCCTCCTCTCCAGTCGCAAGGAAAGTTATAAGTTTCCCCTGCAGCTGCGGCAGTGACATATATTGGCGAGACCGGGGGCATTCTTGTCGAGCGACGGCAAGGAACCCACAATTCGCCCCACTACAAGAAAAAACACAACGTTTTCTTGCTATTGCGCCACCCCACCATCGGGAAGGTTAACCGGGGGACATGCCATTTGGGACTTTTCGACCAAGACTCGGCTTTTCCTTGCAAAAACCAAAGGAAAAAAAAAAAAACTGAATTTTTTTACTGGGCCGAGGACGCCCCATTAAAAAAGAAGCCCATTTAGGAAAATACAACAAGAACGTCCGGCCCAAAACACCCAACGCGGGGGAAAGGGAGCCAAGCCCTCCGCCTCTTTAAACCACGCCTGGATATCCCCTCCTCCATCTATTCCGGACCGGCCAAGGGACTGTTCAACACCGGCCGACACGACGTCTGGCGCAAGGGCCCCAGTTGCCCAGACCGCCGGCAAATCCAGGGAGACCTCTTCCGCCCAATCACAGCGCACCGCCCCCATCTCTGCTGAGTACGTATAACCTCAAAACATCCAACTTTACGATAGAGCTGTCAGTTTCCAGATTGCAACACTAGGGTTGCCAAATCCCGAAACATAAAAGGCAACCTACGTATTCACTTGTTCAGAGAAATTTTCTCCGCGAACGTCAGAGCGACTACTGTATGTGTGGAAGAAGCAAGTGGAAAACATGGCAAATCCTGGAGAACACACACACACAAAACAACTTAGGTATCGATTTGAACTTGCAAGAAGAACAAATCAAAATGTGAATGATGATCTGGGACAGTAGATCTTGAAAATTTCACAAGAAACTGGCAACGAAAATATGAACTTTTCCGCCTCTCACACCAGGATCAATCATTTTAAAAAAGGACATAAAATAAGGAGAAGGTAAGTAATAACATTTGTATCACGTACTCGTGTACACGTGGAAACAGAAAAGGATGTGGTTGCAGAGGAATTTCTCGAAAATGCCAAAGAGATTTTCACATTACTCACGGTCTTCTGTGTACAATACAGACTAAAGTGAATTTGAACGTGAAATGTGATCAAAACGGACAATCAAACCAGCCATTTCTGCTTTTTATTCGTGTCGCACTTCCTTGCGACGCGAGTCTGCTCCTGCCTTCGCCTGCCCGCCCGCTCGACGCTAGTAGGGATGTCCACCGGCGCCGCGAGACTCCATTGCTAGCTAAGAGTTTAGCTTCATTTTTGGAGCTTTGCAGTGGAAACAAGCGGTTAAAATTTTGGATACGGGGTTCTGATAGTGTATAATTATTAATATCTTGTCGTTTTCTAACAATGCGCATTTAAAAATCCTAAAATGTTTCCCGAAAAATGAATTTCATCTCCCAAAGAATTATAAAAAGCCATAAACCGGGAATCAGAAATTCACAAAAAATCGTCATATTCACGTATTATTATGCTATTATATTGCAAAATTGATGTAATTTGAAGGACTTTAATAAAGCTGGAAATGTCGATTTCCGACCAAGTGCGCTCGTACCGACATTTCCCTTACTACTGATATCGTAAGTCTACCTGTTGTTACTAACTTCACAGAACAACGTTCGTTTCTCGGATTCCTCTGTGTATCTGAGAAAGAATGCTGCTCTGTTTCAGACAGACCCTAGCGGTGTCTTTTGTTTATAAATAAATCTAATAGAGGCTTTTTGTCAGAAGACTTCCATTTGAGACCGTATGCGTGTTTCTGTCATTCATAGGCCGACAAGCTAGCGTGGATCCACTGGGAGGAAAATGAGGGAAATTCCTCCCCCCCCCTAAGTAACTATTAATTTTAACTTGTCACGAAACTTTGAAGGAAAACTATTTTCCGATAATAATTAGAACGAATAAAATAGTATCGCATCACGAACTGCGTGTAGCCCGCGACATTTTACAAAATCTGTAATGTGCCACATTCGACCAAAACATTTTGAATGTCCCCTCCCAAAATTTCTCTGGATCTGTCCCTGACACAAGCCTCAATGTTGCTTTAATATTTGGACGAAACGTCGAGTCATTGACGCTCCTGTAGTTCCCATAGCCGGCTGGCAGCGGGCTGCCTACGTGCTCCGGTGAACAAACTATTTTTTTAAATGTTATTTGTGTCCCACTTTGAAATTTGGTAGATGTATACATCATGTGTGAAAGTAAGTATTTAAAATAATAATTTGTGTCGGCCTAATGTTAACAATTTCATTTTAAATAATAAGTTTACAAAAATTGAATTACATCAAAAAAAGTAAATACTTTTAAGTTTAAGTGTAATTTTATTTTTCTGGACGAAGTAGTATTTGCGCAAACAAATTTTAAACATTAGCGCACGCAACTTTTTCCAAAAACATAATTGGTAATATTTCTGAAAAGGGTGGGATTAGAAAAAATGTGTTCACTATTTTCAACCTTGTTTCGTAAGTGTGCGATTTGGCGTGGAATGACTCATTATTGCACTTGTTAGTAGATGTGCTTCAAATGGCTTCAAACAAAGTTTCTCGAAAACTCAAATAATTTCTGTTAAAAAGAGCTTCGAATTTCGCCTTTATAGTAATGCATAAACAGTATTTTCTTAGAAACGGCTCAAAATTTTGCGATGAAAATTGCCATTTAGGTCGAGGTTTTACACTTCAATATTCTTGCAGTAATATTTCATTCCTACTATACGGAAACAAAAAAAATGAGAAAATTAAAAATCATTACTTGGGGACGATATATGGTAGCCGACAAGAGTATGTGGCAAGTCAGAATATCTAGCCCAGACCAAAGAAAATAGAAAACTAATACGAGAAAGTCTGCGCCATTCTGTAAAACCACTATTTACTTTCTCATATACGTAATATAGAAATGTATGTAATGATGAGCGAAAAAAAGGGCGGATTTTCGACACAAATTTCATTGCCGGGCCCTGATTACGAAAAAGTGGATAAATCCAGATCCTAAATTAAGGGGGGAAATCCTCCAACACGTGGTGTAACCAGAATCTCTATTTTGTAAATTCTTGAAACCGACAAATTAATTGACGGAGAAAACGTCCATTTGTGAACACCACTAGCCTCAACCAAACGAGTACATAGGATTTTTCCAAATTGAATTCTGTGTTCTTTCATTAAGGATGCAGTTAGTGAGAAAGCAGTAGCACGTTGCAATGGCTTCAATGAAAAGGTATGCGTTTTACGCATGTTTTTCATCGTGTTTGCAAATGATTCTGTATCTATTTGTATCGCGAGAGAGCATTTTACATTCCTTTAAATTATGATTTTTATAAATGTCCAATTTGCAAAATTATTAACATGCAAATTAGAATGTTCCCGAATGGGGAACAGCGGGACTGCATGACAGGGTATAAAATTTCTTTCTTAGATGGACTGTAAACAATATTTTCGAAGGTATATCGTTATTTTACCACCCGAAGGCAATATTTCTGATGAAGATGGTGGAGGAGAAGAAGATGAAACTGAATTGGATCATTTGTCCGGAAAACAACTTATCTCTTGCCGAAGGTAATGTAAAGATGAAATCAGGATCAGGTGAAGTGTTGAAAGAAATTGTTGCCCACAGTTTCAAATTATGAAGCAAGTGACACAGAAAATCTGAAAAGAAAAGAAAATCAAAGAAAAAGATCTGAAAAGAAAAATAAGAAATTGGATAAATTAAGATAAAGAGGAAACTACGGTCAAAGAATGGGAAATTCCTGATTGGATTTTTGAATTTTGATGAGGATCCTGTAAAGGTTTTTGAGTTATTTTACAGTAATGATATAATTCAAATGATGTGTGATTATTCCAACTCATATGCTCTTCAGAATGGGGAAATAAATTTCAATCTTCAACAAGATGAAATAAAATATTTGGGGCGTTTTACTTGTTAGTGGCTATTCTCAAGTATAAAGAATGAAAATGCACTGGGAACAGAGGCCAGACAGTTATAACAAAGCAATATCTGATGCAATTTCTAGAAATAGATTCATGAAAATTATCAAATATCTACATGTAGGTGATAACCAAAATTTCGATAAATCGAACCGGTTTGCAAAGATTACACCTCTTTGGAACATGTGGAACAAGAAATGGTTGCAGTGTAGTTACCAGGTGACAAATGTGTGTGTTAATGAGTCTATGATTCCGCACTATGGATATCATAGGGAAAAACAGCTCATTCATGGGAAACCAATCCGATTCGTTCATAAAGCATGGTGTTTGAGTTCCTGGCAGGAAAATTTGTATCGGGGAACTGCTACTGGCAACATGTACCCAGATGTTGAATTAGGTGGATCTGTGGTTTTATCTGTAACAGAGAATCTTCCAGAAAATAAGTTTAAGTTGTACTTTGATAATTTTTACCTCCATAAATTAGTTGAAGAAACTAAAAGAGTGAGGATGGAATGGTACAGATACAATACGCGCAAAGAGAACTGAAAATGCACCACAAATGGATCAAAAAGTCGTCCCTGAGAAAGAGGATTTCATTACCTTGTCACAGATACATCATCAAAAGTAAGGTAAAATGTATCTTGTAAGGTACAATGATGATAATGTTGTAACTGTTGCTTCAACACAGTGAGGTGATGCACCTGTAAGGAAAGCTGAAAGGTATAGTGCTAAGCACAAAAGGCATATAATGATTGACCAGCCTGCTGGCGTAATTTATTATAATATAAACATGGGAGGTGTTGATCGTTTAGATCAGAATGTGTAAAAAAATTAGAGAAAATGTAAGAGGCAAAAAATGGTACTGGCAGTTGTTCACTTTTCCATTGAATGTGTCAATTCAAAATACATTGCATCTTTACAGATTGTGCACAAAGGGTTCGAAAGAGCAAATGGATCAGCTCAAGTTTACATGAACAATTGCTCTCACATATCTTCAAAAATACTCACAATGTCTGACTCATGGAAAGTTTGGTAGAAAGTGCAGAAAAGAGAGTAACAAATTAAATAGTAATTAAATATTAATTTTAACAATAAGATTTAATGTATTATATAACATTTGGATTGTATAATTGTAAAGAACCTGTAACAAGTATTGTACTTCAGCTTCAGAAACTGGACGAAAACCTGATCAAGATGGGGTCATCCCCAACTCAAGCAGGTTTTTGTTTGATCCTCGAGCAAATGCTAAGATGGCCCCCTTGTTTTGCTTCTGGACATAAGTGTAACTTGAAATTAACTTCTGCCCATAGCACGTCACACAGTTTTTAACTGTTTTTGATGTTAATAAATAAATAAAAAATTACCATATGATCATGAAGATCATTTCATTTCTTAAGGATAGAAACAATCTAGTGGTGGACAATGTAAGAACAATTTTAGAGTGAAGTGTATCAAACGTAATGCTGTCTATTTGGTATTATTCCGTCAAAAATAAAATTATATATCTTCAAAACTAAGTTAATTATTACATTTATGTGGACATTCAATAAAATATATATTTATACTTCACCCACCCTTTTAGTCCCAATGTTTCCGTTTCGGAACACTCCAAAATGCAAATTCTAAGAACAATTTTTGTTTTAATTCAATCAAAATATCTTAATTTAACTCAAAATAAACAATCACATTATAATTTATACATTTGTTTTCAAAAATAAAATTATAGGTTTAAAATGGTTAAGTACTAGGGTGAATCAAGCTGTTAAAAATTTAGCTCAAGTTAATAGTTAATATTACGCTCATTGTAAATCTAAACAATCCATAAAAAATGTAAAATTTCTGCCTATCGATGAAAATGATGTATTAAAAGCTAGTGCACCATGTAAAATGTGTAATCAAGTTTCTAAAATTAATCATTATGAGAAATTTATGAGTATTTGTCAAACATTTTGAAAAGAGGATATACATTTAGAGTGAGAAAAAGGGTATTACTCATTTGAACGGGTTGATAATAATGATAAATCTGAACTAGAATTAACATTTGACGAGGTAGATTGGAGATCTGTTTTAAATAATAAACAAGTACATTTAAAATTTGGAAAACCATTCATCTTCATCTAAACCACATCCCCTCCAGATTTCCCAAAGATAAATTCTGCCCTTCGTAACTCCAATTCTATGCTCACATCATAAGCCCTGTTACCACATTCATTTTACAAAGCACCAGCAAAAGCTCCTAAAAAACCTCACCCTGATTTTCCATTGAGGAGCCCATTGGGGGTCACCCACATTTATATGGAAATCATATTAAACTTCAAGCAACTGATACAGATTCATTTATGATCCATGTTGAAAGGTATGATTTTTATGATATACGAAAATCAACATTTTGATACTTCTGGATATCTTCTCCAATCCATACCACAAACAATCAAACAAACAACAAGATATCAGACAAATTTAAAGATGAATATTTAAGTATACCTATTCCAGAATTTGTAGTTCTAATGGGGAATTGTTTTCTTAAGGAAAGGTTTTTATTTTTCCTTAATAAAATAATTTCGTTGTAAATGGATGTTTGTATTGAAACTGAATCAAGCTACATATAATGTTAAGATATCAAAGAAAATTACTGAATTAATGAAAAAATATGAATATCCTATTGTTGATGTAAAAAACATAGAAACAAAATTTGGAAATAAAGATTTTCTGGATGAAAACCTAATAAACCTGATCAGATTTTTAATGTATTTTTACTTGTTCAATATAATTGTTTAAAAAAAAATGATTTTAAAGATCTAAAATTTAAGAATTTGATATTAATGCATAAAGGATTTATTGCAAAAGATATTATTGAATTAAGATTTTTACATGATTGAAATTATGTATATTTTTAATATATATTGTGATCATACCATCTACGTTAGACCTCAAAATGTATCTGGATTAGGCTTCAACGTTCCTCAATGCACAAGTATTTTGAGATAAAAATATGAAAATATAGAGGATTAATGGTAAACGTTGCAATTTTCATACAAAAAATGGAAATATTTACAAACTGAAATATTGTGGCCTACGGGAACCTGGTCTAAGATCCTTGTTATATTTATCTTTGGACGCGTAGTACGAATGAAAAATATTGTCACGTTATGTCAATAATAAGATTAAACTTTACAACTGAAATTTATCGAAAGATTATGTTCTTACACGCTTTCTCAAAATATGAAGCAATTATACAAATAGTTTAAAAGATAATTACATTTGAAATCTTGTGGTTTAACACACAAAGTATACGAAAAGGATCTCATCTGACCATAAATAATCAAATTCGAAACACTTCTACACAAGATTACACAAGAGGGAAATGTTATAAATGTAGATTAAACCTTTCTAAAGAGAAAAGAATTGAAATGAAATTATTTTACCGAGTAGTTTGCACAAGAATACAAAACGAAAATAACTGTCATCCGTTTTTGTAATAATGAAAGAGCGCTCCAACGTTGAATGACATACCGCTCAGCAGGAATTTTAAATATTGAGAAACTGAACAAGCCAGATTTGTGGACATTGCTTCGTGAGCTCACTTGCGTATACAGGGTAATTTATGATAAATGATTATAAAATATTTTAATGGTGTACATTGATGATCCTCCATTACCTTCTGGGCCTTTACCTCAACATCATATGTAGTCTAATGCAATATTAACTTCATGTTCAGCAAATTACCTTAGAACTTCCACGTAGCAATGAGAGAAATGAGTGTTGATTAATATGGTGTGGTCTTTTCGTATTTTGTTTAATAAGAAAGAAAAAAAACACTTGTAGCTTACAGCACTCAAGTCGGAACTCAAATTATAAAATGGGCTGTTTTCCAGCTGATTTGTACGTTCTAGACCTTTCCGATAACGTAAGCTATTGGTACCAATATGATAAATATATACATAACATGAAAGAAATGTCCTACTTATAAGATAACTGAAATTTGAAGAGAAATGGAGTCATATATAAATGTACATTATTCCAGTAAGTTTAGTATTTCATGTTGGCATTTCGAGCCAAATTAGCTTCTTAGCTATACTTTTAATACGTAATTTAAAAAATATTTGTTTACCAATTGACACAAAATACAGGAATAATATACTTTATACTCATTCTTCATTTTTTAACAAGGGCGTTCCAAAATTACTTCTACAACTTCTACAACTTTTCGTTCAGCAGACTAGAGAGTAACGTGATAAACTCCGTAAGTGAGTTTGCTTTCTCCATAGCATTGCAAATGGATCTCCCGTCTTTGTTTGAATGCAGTTGTAATATGTTTCCTCTGCGTCTTTTTACATACTTGTAAAATTCCACCCAGCTCTGGTCTTTATTATATAAAACCCAATTTAGAATTTTTTCTTCTGCAATCTTCTTCTAAACGAATAGCTCTTATGTTGCAGTTTTTAAAAGAGTCCCTAGTACACACCAATCCAGAGCAAGTGAAACTGTGGAAAGCTCTGATATACCTGGTAAATGATTGGAAATTGTACCAGGAAGGTGTCCAATGCGAAGACTCTACAAAAATGAAAGAAAAAGCAAATAGATGCGGATACCATGGAATGCCATGGAAGATGAAGCTTCAGAAATCTACAGAGACAATCCATTACCTCAAACAAGTTTAATGAAAAAATAAAACTTTGTAGGAAAATTTATAGAAGCAGAAGAAACTGCTGTTGGTTACATTTTTTGCAGAAGGACCAAAGGGAGCTTCATGGAAATGCACTCTCTGAATCCTGTTGCAAGAGACATTCATACTATTTTGTTAGCAAATGTTATCTGATGAGGGGCCGATATGTAATGTCACAATCAGACATAACATGGACACAATAGAATAAAGAGTATTGAAGTATATCATTCGATTGTAAAGTTCTTGGTTTGGGTTCCAGTACACCTGTCTTGAATAAAACACATTTAATGGAAGTTTTAATAGTTTTAATTAAAGGTATTTTTCCTCAAATTGTTGTTCCATTACGTTTTTTAAAAGCCTTACAGCGAACCATTTCCCCCTTGAAGTAGGGTTAAATGGTTTTCATTAAAAAATATAGGGGTCATTCCATGCAAAATTAGAGGAATTTGAAAGAAAATTGACCTTGATGTCTCATATCTTCCTGACTATTTTTTTACATTTTCATGAATACACCCTCCACGTGTTTTTTAGTTTCGCTCAAATATTGATATTTTCATTTCATTTTTAAAAATGTCTTTAATTCCGTATGATCTGATATGCAAATTTTATATCTCAAATTCTTTTTAAAATGTTTCATGTTTGTCTTAAATGAAAACTTAACTCTATGCCTTTCTTTAAATTTATCTTATTTTATATTACATTTTAAAATGTTAAAATTTTGTGTATATATTTTAAATTATAAATTATTATTTTTGCAATGAATTAAATATTTGAAAACAAATGAAAAGAAATTTCATACTTTCTTCTAAAGGTCTGCGAAGTTTCAAATTAGCTTCTGATAAAATAACATTGAGAATTATTTAAATCTTACCTCATACACAGTGCAGTGAGAACCTCATATGCACGTCGTCGTATGTGCCAGTATTGATTAAAACACGGAGCGTGGGGAATAAGCTTTACAACAGGAAGATGAGTGCAAATGTTCACTGAGCAATGAGTTTTAAAGTTCTAGTTAATATTCCAAAACATAATATGGAAAAGTAAATAATCACCACAGAAGTTTTAATAATTTTCCAGAGTTAACTTTCGGGAAAACACTTTTCCCATCCTCCGTGGATCTCGCCTAAGCAGCGTGGATCTCCCATGAATGTTCACATGGTCAAAAAATGTGAAAACGGCAAAACACGCTGGTTACAGCTAGCTCAGTAACCAGCATGGTTACTGAGTACTAGCACCATCAGAGAAATATAGTATTTTTTCTGTGTTATTGATCTGTCTTCAAAAAATTTATAACATTTCTTTGAAAATGATGTACTGCATGTGTGTCTCTCTGAAGGTACTCTGAAATTGTAACCAAATTTGTATGAATCACAATGCAATTTTCTCTGTATTAAGCAATAAAACAGTGTATAGTTGCTTGATCATTATTCCAGTGCACACCTTGTACGGAATCGTGAACTATGAAGGAATAATTTTCTGAAAAATCACATAAAATAATAATTTCTCCATCAGCTAAATTATCTTTGGACTGAGTTAAGAACGAGGCTTGTTGCTGTGATAGAAATGCGTGAATTGTTAAAGCTTCTATTTTACTTGAAAAATAAGAATTCATCCCACAGATGACACAAAAATATCCAAAATACTTCTCTCAACATGAGTTCATTGCTGATACACATCACACTGTCAATCATTCTCTCTGCAAGCCTTTTCTGTAACATTTTAAGTCATTCCAGGGCATTTCTCACACTTTTTACAGTAACACTCAGTTCTTGGAGGGTCACAAATAACTTTTTTAGAAAGTCTCGATAATACTTCAAGGCATTAACATCATATGCTGTTAACTTTGCAAGGCCTCCTCCGTCTAACATTAACTTAACGTTTCCGTGCCATGCACAAACATACTGTACGTGTGCCGTTAGCTCCTGGTGAAATGCAGTGTTTTGGTCTTAATTCAGAGCACTTTGAAGAGCCGACCCTTTGATGCGGAAACTTGCCTTTAATATGTCGGTATGTTTCTTTCAGGTTACTCAGAATAAGCCTCTTTAGTTTGTGAACCTTTCCACCATTCTCTCTCACTAAATAAAATTATCTTTTCACTCATGATACATCTAACATCATCTAAACAATAAAAATCCATTACACATTGGTGTACAGAATTGTCAATAGTTCTTCTGGATTTCACATGTGGAGTTGACATTATTCTACTTGCTGCTAGCTGTTTTGTAACAGTTATCATGTGAGTAGATGCATTGTTTTTTGTTTTGTTTTGATTTTAGGAAAAGACCACTTTTAAAAATCGTTAAATTTTATACTTTTATCATCAGTAGTTTCGTATATATTAATTTCAATTTTTCTATGATGTATTCTCCATTTTCTTATTTTTCATCGTCTACCTCTTCTAAATCAAATATTTGTCTCTAAGGTACGTCTTATTTTCCTCCCTTTTCGACGAGGATATGCTTTATGACTCAGTTTCTTTTTCCTTATAGGGGTTTCACCCAACTTTGTTAAACTTTCATTCAGATTTCAATTTTACACTCTTGGCTAACGAAACGTCTGCTTCACTTGGAGATAAACCACCATCATCTCTCATTTCAATGTTCAATTCCGAATTACCGTCTTGTAAATTTCTACTCTGTTGACTTGTACCAGTTTTGCTGCAAAATGTTTCAACAGTTCCTTTGGAAATTTTACTTTCATTTGAAATAATTCATCTGCATGTTACGAATTACCGAGTTCGGCGTAATTTGTATGTATTGCATGCCCAACTTCAGAAGGGCACTTTGTGTTACACGTCACAATTTTTTAAAATTCTGTTCTCCCATTATTTTCTAGATTGAAAGGATTGAAACATGAATCAAAGCATACCTTCTTTGTACCTACCATCTTCAATTAAGTTTTGCCACTCTCCTACACAAGAAAAAAGCGCACGGTCACGCACGGACACGCACGGACACACACACACACACTCACTCACACACACACACGTCACAAACGAGGATATTACTCGTATTTGCACTGTGTCACTGCTACAGTGGAAGTGCCCCTCTGGTTCGCTCCACAATAAAGACACTCTTGGATGTAAATATATCCCAGTGTTTGTATTGTTCGGTCGACTTTCTGTCATTGCCTTGGGTGGAAAACGACGTGCTCGCATCGATGACAGGTCGTGGGCAGTGATGTGCTAG
>BOPP01000386.1:179119-234094 GCA_017312745.1 Gryllus bimaculatus | reverse complement strand
CCGAGGAGAAAAAGAATTTTTTTTTTTTTAACCCTTAAGAAACTTCCCCACGGTAAAGCAAAATGGAGAAGAAAATGAAAGTTGGGGTTGAAATTTTAATATTGGTGGGGTTTTTGGGTTTGCCCTTTTTTTTCCGTATTTTTTGTTTTAATAAGAAAAAAAAAAAAAAAAGGGGGGAAAAAAAAAAAAAAAAAAAAAAAAAAAAACCAACTTGTAAGCTTAAACAGCACTTCCAGTCGGAACTTCAAAATTAAATAAAATGGGGCTGTTTTCGCAGCTTGGAATTTTTGTACGCTTTCCTAGACCTTTCCGCCTAACAACGGTAAGCTTATTTGGTACCCATAATGAATAAATATATAATACACATGAAAAGAAATGTCCTACTTAAAATAAGGATAACTGAAATTTTTGAAGAGAAAATTGGAGTCATATATAAAGTGTACATTATTCCCAGTTAAGTTTAGTATTTCCCATGTTGGCATTTCGAGCCAAATTAGCTTCTTAGCTATACTTTTTAATACGTATTTAAAAAATATTTTGTTTTTACACAATTGACAGCAAAATACAGGAATAATATACTTTATACTCAATTCTTCATTTTTTAACAAGGGCCGTTCCAAATTACTTCTACAACTTTCTACAATTTTCGTTCAGGCAAGACTAGAGAGTAACGTGATAAACTCCGTAAGTGAGTTTGCTTTCCTCCATAGCATTGCAAATGATCTCCAGTCTTTTTTGAATGCAGTTGTAATATGTTTCCTTGGCCGTCTTTTTACATACTTGTAAAATTCCACCCAGCTTCTGTTCTTTATTATATAAAACCCAATTAAGAATTTTTTTCTTCTGCAATCTCTTCTAACCGAATAGCTCTTATGTTGCAGTTTTTAAAAAGAGTCGCCTAGTACACGACCAATCCAGAGCATGTGAACACTGTGGAAAGCTCTGATATACCTGGTAAATGTTCGAAATTGTACCAGAAGGTGTCCAATGCGAAGACTCTACAAAATTGAAAGAAAAAGCAAATAGATGGCGGATCCATGGAAATGCCATGGAGATGAAGCTTCAGAAATCTTACAGAGACAATCATTACCTCAAACAAAGTTTAATGAAAAAAATAAAACTTTGTAGGAAAATTTATAGAAGCAGAAGAAACTGCTGTTGGTTACATTTTTTGCAGAAGGACCAAAGGGAGCTTCATAGGAATGCAACTCTCTGAATCCTGTTGCAAGAGACATTTCATACTATTTTGTTAGCAAATGTTTCTCTGATGAGGGGCCGATATGTATGTCTACAATCAGACATAACATGGGACACAATAGAATAAAGAGTATTGAAGTATAGTCATTCGATTGTAAAGTTCTTGGTTTGGGTTCCAGTAACACCTGTCTTTGAATAAAACACATTTAATGGTAAGTTTTAATAGTTTTTAATTAAAGGTATTTTTCCTCAATTGTTGTTCCATTACGTTTTTTTAAAAGCCTTACAGCGAACCATTTCCCCGCTTGAAGTAGGGTTAAAATGGTTTTCATTAAACACATATAGGGGTCATCCATGCAAAATTAGAGGAATTTTGAAAGAAAAATTTGACGCTTGATGTCTCATATCTTCCCTGATATTTTTTTTACCATTTCATGAATACACCCTCCACGTGGTTTTTTAGTTTCAGCTCAAAATTTGATATTTTCATTTCATTTTTAAAATGTCTTTAATTCCGTATGATCTGATATGCCAAATTTTATATCTCAAATTTCTTTTTTTTAAAATGTTCATGTTGTCTTAAATGAAAACTTAACTCTATGCCTTTCTTTAAATTTATTCTTATTATATTAACATTTTAAAATGTTAAAATTTTGTGTATATATTTTAAAATCTATAAATTTATTATTTTGCAATTGAATTAATATTTGAAAACAAAATGAAAAGAAATTTCATACTTTCCTCTAAAGGTCTGCGAAGTTTCAAATTAAGCCTTCTGATAAAATAACATTGCGAATTATTTATGAATCTTACCGTCATACACAGTGGGCAGTGAGAACCTCATATGCACGTCGTAGTATGTGCAGTATTGATTAAAACACGGAGCGGGTGGGGAATAAGCTTTTTACAACAGGAAGATGAGTGCAATGTTCAGCTGAGCAATGAGTTTTAATAGTTCTAGTTAATATTCCAAAACATAATATGGAAAGTAAATAATCACCACAGAAGTTTTTAAATAATCTTGCCCAGAGTTAACTTTCGGGAAAACACTTTTTCCCATCCTCCGTGGAATCTCGCCTAAGCAGCGTAGATCTCCATGAATTGTTCACATGGTCAAAAAATGTGAAAACGGCAAAACACGTCTGGTTACAGCTAGCTCTAGTAACCAGCATGGTTACTGAGTACTAGCACCCATCAGAGAAATATAGTATTTTTTTTCTGTGTTAATTTGATCATGTCTTCAAAAAATTTAATAACATTTTCTTTGAAAATGATGTACTGCATGTTGTGGTCTCTCTGAAGGTACTCTGAATTGGTAACCAAAATTTGTATGAATCACAATGCCAATTTTTCTCTGTATTAAGCAATAGAAACAGTGTTAATAGTTGCTGATCATTATTCGCAGTGGCACACCTTGTTACGGAATCGTGACTATGAGGAATAATTTTCTTGAAAATCAGCAATAGAAATTAATATTTCTCCATGCAGCTAATTATCTTTGGGACTGAGTTATAGAACGAGGCTTGTTGCTGTGATAGAAATGCCGTGAATTGTTAAAGCTTCTTAATTTTGACTTGAAAATAAGATCATCCACAGATGAACACAAAAATATCCAAAATACTTTCTCTCAACATGAGTTCATTGCTGATACACATCACATCTGTCAATCATTTCTCTGCAAGCCTTTTCTGTAACATTTTAAGTCATTCCAGGGCAATTTCATCAACACTTTTTACAGTAACACTTTCAATTCTTGGAGGGTCACAAATAACTTTTTTAGAAAGTCTCGATAATACTTTCAAGGCATTAACATCATATGCTGTTAACTTTGGCAAGGCCCTCCTCCCGTCAACATTAACTTAACGTTCCGTGCCATGCACAAACATACTGTACGTGTGCCGTTAGCTCCTGGTGAAATGCAGTGTTTTGGTCTTAATTCAGAAGCACTTTGAAAGAGCCGACCTTTGATGCGGAAACTTGCCTTTCAATATGTCGGTATGTTTCTTTCAGGTTACTCAGAATAAGCCTCTTAGTTTGTGTACCTTTCCACCATTCCTCTCACTAAATAAAATTATCTTTTCAACTCATGATACCACTAACATCATCTAAACAATAAAAATCCATTACAACATTTGGTGTACAGAATTGTCCAATAGTTTTCTGTGATTTCACATGTGGAGTTTTGACATTATTCTACTTGCATGCTAGCTGTTTTGTAAGCCAGTTATCATGTGAGTAAGATGCATTGTTTTTTGTTTTTGTTTTGATTTTAGAAAAGACCACTTTTAAAAATCGTTTAAATTTATACTTTTATCATCAGTAGTTTCGTAAATATATTAATTCAAATTTTTCTATGATGTATTCTCCATTTTCTTATTTTTCATCGTCTACCTCTCTAAATCAATATTTGTCTCTAAGGTACGTCTATTTTTCCTCCCTTTTTCGACGAGGATATGCTTTACTGACTCAAGTTTCTTTTTCCTTATAGGAGCGTTTCACCGCCAACCTTTGTTAAACTTTCATTCAGATTTCAATTTTTACACTCTTGGCTAACGAAACGTCTGCTTCACTTGGAGATACAACCACCATCATCTCTCAATTTTCAATGTTCAATTCCGAATTAACCGTCCTTGTAAATTTTCTACTCTGTTGACCTTGTAGCCATGTTTTGCTGCAAAATGTTTAACGAGTTCCTTTTGGAATTTTACTTTCAGTTTGAAATAATTCACTGCATGTTACGAATTAACGCGAGTCGGCGTAAATTTGTATGTATTGCAATGCCCAACTTCAGAAGGGCCTTTGTGTTTACACGTCCACAATTTTTTAAAATTCTGTTCTCTCATTAATTTTTCTAGATTGAAAGGATTGAAACATGGAATCAAAGCATACTTCTTTGTACCTAACGCATCTTCTTAAGGTTGCCACTACTCCTCACAAGAAAAAGCGCACGGTCCCGCCACGGACCACGCCAGGACACACACACACACACTCACTGTCGCTCGGGCACACACACACACGTCATCAAACGAGGATATACCGTATTTCACTGTGTCACTGGCTACAGTGGAAGTGCCCCTCTGTTCGCTCCACAATAAGACACTCTTGGATGTAAATATATCCCAGTGTTTGTATTGTGTTCGGTCGACTTTTCTGTCATTGCCCTTGGTGGAAAAACGACGTGCCTCCGCATCGATGACAGGGCGGTCGTGGGCAGTGATGTGGCTAGGCCGCAACCCCGGGGGGGGGGGGGGGGGAGCCACAGGCGAGCAACAGCGAGCATTGACAGATCAGTATGTCACCGGCGCGCCGCGGTGCCCGAGAAAATACTCTGTGCTCCGTTGAATATTAGTTTTTACGATAGTTCTAAAACATAAGCCAATTTCAAAGTTTGCAGAAATGAAGATGAAAGTCTAAAGAATTGTTGCCGTCAGGATTGAAACAAAAAATCATGGGGATTACCTTAAAAAACTGTTTTAAAAATCAAAAACAATTAAAACATACATTATAAGAATTGCAAATATTTATGAACATTCACTGAGAGATTTCTTCTTAAGTTTTAATTTGAGATCAAGTATACATTTTTACAAACAATACATTTGGAGCTAAAAATGATTCAACATCTCGACATTGGAGAAAAATTATTATCTTTCAATAATTGTAACTTAAAAAATATTATTTTCTCGGCTAAACAAAAAAATGTGTCTTTTGCTTTTCACAATAGGCAATATAAAAAAGTCTTAGAGAATTTGGAACACTTGAATTTTTGGTCTGTCAAATTTTACGTGGAATGACCCATAGGCAATCCACTTCACCCCCAAACAATGGGATTAAAACTTGAAAATTTCATAATTTTTATTTGAAACCATTCATTGTAAAATAATAAAATTAGTGGTATCTGAACCATCATAGCAGACAATTTTTTGCAAATACTTTTCAATTTTGAAGTTCCTCATTTTGAAAGAAAATAACAAATTTTGATCTATTTTACCCAATTTTGCAGTATACTTGTAACAGCTCAGGTGAAAATTATAACTATGTAAGTGCGAAAATTAACCTCCCTCCCTCCGGATAGATATACACCAATAATTTTTTTTATAACCTATCACAAAATAAATTAACATTATAAAGAACTGATAAATAACGTAATCCACAAACTCACCTCACCCAAACTATGTACTGTTGGACCACCCAATATTATCGGGAAAACAGGTCTTCCAGCAACATCCAAAGGAATAGGTTGAACTAGTTTCTTTGCTTTTGCTACAGCATAACTTCTTTTGTTCTTACATGATCTATTACCATCTAAAGAAATTAAAAACTATGAGTAATTCATACATACGTGTATTTCACAATGTTTTTTATAAGCAAAAGAAAATACAAACCTGGAGAATCAAAATTGTTTTTCTTTCGGGCAAAGGTTTTTTTCACAGTTGTTTCCTGACCATGAATGGAAACAGTTTGTGAATATGGCTGTGTGCATGGAGACTGGAACTGATAAGGTATCGAATCTGAGAAAAACACATCGGACTATTAATACAGGACAACAGGTATTAATTATTTGAACTTTGGCCCATTATTTCATTAATTAAAAACCCAGATAATGTAAAATTTTATAAATAATGCGTATTTCAAAGGGATGTAACTAGTGTAGAATTCCAAATCATTATCACCTGTTTTATAAAATAAAATTCGTTATCGAGTCATTATACTGTATTGAACAAAACAATACAAAGTATTTTAGAAGGGCCTGGGCAGTAACAAGTTCAGCCACTTCAGCCACAGCAAACCTCCCACTATTCGTAATGTTAATATCTCGATTTTGGTCGAAGTGTGCCTAATTTTGTTACTGCTCCAAGCCCTTCATAAACGTTTTAACCCTCTGCACGATTTCTTGAGCTCAGTGGGGAATGTTTGTATTCCAATAATCGTTTTGAATGTTCTCGAAGCAGTAAATCGATCCCTTCACGATTCCGAAGGGCTAATAGCTCAAAAACTATTTGCATAGCCAAGTTAGCTACAAGTTTATCACACGGGAATGAATCTTTTCTAATCAATTGTTGCCAAAAACACTCATAACTACCAGTATTCATAATTCAAGTAAATGTGTATTGAGACCATTCTCTATCCCCGAGATCACACGTTTCTAGAACGCATGAAAAAACTTTGTAGAGAAGGTGAGCACCAAAAGAGAATGACCGGGGTTTTATGAACGAAATTTAAAAAAAACGCATGTTACAAATTACGTTGATGGTAATCAGGTTCATCTATACTTGTGATCCTCTTTAAGCTATAAATAAAGCGATGACCAACAGTGACAACCTCACATAGCAATGAATTATCATATGGATTTTATAATGCAAGTAAGGAAGTTGCACATATTACCCCTTACATATATAGTATTCAAGTCCACCTTTACTTGTGATACTTTGCAACTATAGATAAATGCTAAGGCAAAGAGCAACCTAACATTACTCAATAATAAATACCAAATGAATTTTAATTTTACAAGCAAAGAAGTGTTGTGAAGTGATGAGTTCTTGTCACCTTTCTACACCCATAAGATTTGCAGAAACTGATTTCAGCAAGTTATTTAGATAATACTTCAGAATGTATATGTACAATTTAAACAAATACTTACCAACTGAAAAGTAGATAACATCTATTTAAACAATGATAGCGAACAAAGAAGCAACTTTGCTCCGATATTCACGGAAGCCAAGGTTGCTTATGCAAATACATTAGGTTTCCACGCAGATCTGAGTAAGGAAAACGTGAATATTTTGAATTTATTGAGCAACGAGAAATTATAATTGTGTTTCGCTTTTATCATAAAGTTTCATTGTTTGGCTTTCATCAAGAGGGCAAATATATGAAATCTCAAATAATCTCCCAAATTAACAAATTCCAGTAAACATTATCCTTCGTCACCTCTTAGACACGTTTTCTAGTTTCTACAACAATTCAGTTAGTCATAGTATTTTAACCACGGATCACACACATGTCTTCACCAATCATTGGATGTGTGCACAAGTCCAATTCCCGAAAGCAGGGCAGTCGTTCCGCGCGGCCGTGTGATACCTGGCCGAGCATTCTGCTCCGTTGCAGAATCTGGAAAAACTTTTTACCTCCTCCCGCATAAGGTCGCGTTGCAGGGAAGGGACCAGCTTCCTCGCGTGGCCTCTGCCTCGCCGCCTCACTCCTGGGCTCAGTCTCCCAGCCTCACACACCGCCGCCCGTTCACTCCGTATCTCATTAGCCGAATCCCCCCCTTCTCCACGCACGCACTCGCCACCCCACCCGACTGTCAATGTTTTCCCTTTGGAGTCAGTAGCCGGCGTGACTTCACAACTCACTAGCCTCGGTGGCGTTGTCCACCTCTAGGCCATTTCAATGTCATGGTGCCTGCCTCAACATGAGCCGCACTATGTGATTGGTCACAGTATACGAGTTACGGCAGAGATTCCAGAGCTCAAGAAACCGTGGACAGAATGTATATCAGACATTGTTTTAAATGCTTTTTAATGATAAATTTAACAAAAATATGAACTATACATCCTTGTATAGTAATCAAGTATCCCTTTACAGTTAGTTCTCGTCCAGTCCACCATTCGAGAAAAATGAGGTGCCATTTGATGCATCCTGGTCCCTGGTGGAAATCCCACCCCCAGGGAATTCTAAAATATTCTTCAAGAAAGATGTTCTTTTAAGCAACTGGCATGCGTTTTCGTGATTTACAGCACCTATAGAGGTTCATACACTTTCATCAAGGGTTCGTACACTTTCTAGATTTTGAAATTCTTTGACTTTTTCATGTTTTCCAGTCTAATTTTTTTCAGGTCATGCTTATAAATTATTTCCGTTATGGATGATGATAAAAACAAGTAATGATACATTTTTTTTAAAATCATATGTATTTTAGAAATAAATTATTATAATTTAATGATTTAATAATAATTTCTTGTTACAAACAAGTTACAAATACAAGTGAGTCAAAGCTGACGAGCACTAAATATATGAATGTAGTCTTCAACTTCCTTAATCCCCCCTTGACCCTTTTTTCGTCTCTGACAAGAAAACTATTTCCATATCTCATTTACTTAGATTTTGAAATACTTCTACTTTTTTCAGATGAAGATCCCGTACGTTTCATATTCCTATATACATAAACCGCTTCCATTTGCATGGTCGTTTCTTGGACATTCTGGTAATATTTTTTCTGGAACGTTTAGCAATCCAGCATCTGTTAACGGGGATAGGGATACTGGCCCTTTGCCCTGACCTGGAGGACCGGAGATTTCTTCTTCTGGGTTACCTTCCCCTAGACAGGCTGGCTTCCTTCACACCCTTACCCCTAGAGAAGGGAGGGATGAATTAAGGAGCAGGGTAAGTAAGGAAAAGGGAAACATAAAGGAATGGAGATATGCCTGAGTGGCCTGATGGGGCGTTGACGGATACCTTCGTCAGACTCTCCATCACAGCCAATCCTGCTAGGGAGACCCTACCTGTTGCTATGCTACCGCCGACATAGCCCCTGATTTCATAGGAGCACACAAGCCTCCCCGCCCGTGTGGACAGTGCTACTACAAGGCGGTATCCCACGGTGGCGTATCATTGTAAGTAAAACAGTTCATTAAGTCTTGGGATCAGATCAACGATATAATCCTGAAGTAGAGATTAAAATATATAACTACATAGTTGTATTAGTTGCTGTGTACCCCAATGATGATGTCTCAATTAATGAAAAAAAGGTTTTTTAATATATTGACAATGTTGTTGGATTACGTCAGCGACCATCAATTATTATGACCAGAATGTACATGATGATGAAAGGGAATTCCATGATGAATGATGAATGATCCATGTATTTGTGGATTTTTAGAAGGCATACAATACAGCGCCATTAAATATATTATGGCCAGCCATGAAGAAAACCAGTATCGCTGATGCTGTTTAAGTTTTATACACTGAAAATTACAGTTCAATCACAATCGGGAAACGACTTTCTCACAAATTGTTAGTGAACAAAGGCCTACACAAAAATGTTCACTACCTCCCTCGCTATTTAAAATATATCTTGAGGTCTTCAAAATGTGGAAATGGAATGATATAGAATGGGAATACCCGTAAGTGACAGTATACTTCATATATTACTCTTCGGCGATGATCAGGTTCTCATAGCACGTGAAGATGACACAAGCTACATGATCCATAACCATCAAGAAGAGTAAGAAAATTGGGGCCTGACTATTAACACCCAAAAGACAAAATATATGGTAGGAGGCAGGGGCGCCCTGAGAAAACTAGGGGCCTGGAGCAGTTGATCGACGGGGGCTCCTCATTTCAAACAAACAATTCCCTTCTTTCCCAATTCAATTCTGCATGCATGAGAAATAACTTGCAGTATGAATTTGGATTAGAGGTAAATATATTTTGTATTTGTTTTGAATGAACATAAAATCTAATAATCTAATCACGTCTGGGCCTGGGGCAAGTCCCCACCCCCCCGCACACACACTTTCTGGTCGTCACTAGGAGGTGTTAAAGGACATGAGGACCTCGACACAGTAACTGAGAATATCAAGCAATGCAAATCAAATACTCAGATCTTTTTCTCAAATGTTAGAAGTGCTGACTAACTCTAATAAAATAGGACATGGCAAAAGTGATCTGGCTATCAAACGCTCTACTTTTAAGTACAAAAATCACTACAAAAACACTAAACGCATTATTTATAAAACAAGAGTAGAGAGCATATGTACTTACCCAGCAGAAACGTGGGAATTAAATAAGATAGAGCCACGCAGATGTCCCTTGAAAACAACTTCTAGAGAAGGAGCTGACGTGTGACAAAATTAGATTATATACTAAACGAAGACATCAACAAAGGATGGATGTAGAAAGATCCCTTTTAGACACGGCTGAAGGCAAGGCAAGGCAAGGCAAGGCAAGGCAAGGCAAGGCAGGCAAGCGCAAGGCAATGGCAAGGCAAGGCAGGCAAGGCAAGGAGGCAAGGCAAGGCAAGGCAGAAGGCAAGGCAAGCAAGGCAGCAAGGAGCAAGGCGAAAGGCAGACAAGGTAAGGCAAGGCAAGGCTTAAGGCAGGCAAGGCAAGGCAAGTGCAAGGCAAGGCAAAGGCAAGGCAAGGCAAGGCAAGGCAGCAAGGCAAAGGCAAGGCAAGGCAAGGCAAGGCAAGCAAGGCAAGGCAGCAAGGAGGCAAGGCAAGGCAAAGGCAAGCAAGGCAAGCACGCAAGGCAAGGCAAGGCAAGGCAAGGCAAGGCCAAGGCAAGGCAAGACATAGGCAAGGCAAGGCAAGGCAAGGCAAGGCAAGGCAAGAGCAAGGCAAGCAAGCAAGGCAAGGCAAGGCAAGGCAAGGCAAGGCAAGAGAGGCAAGGCAAGGCAAGGAGCAAGGCAAGGCAGAGCGGCGAAGCAGGCACTAAGGCAAGGCAAGGCAAGGCAAGGCAACAGGCAAGGCAAGGCAAGGCAAAGGCAAGGCAAGGCAAGGCAAGGCAGCCAAGGCAAGGCAAAGGCAAGGCAAGGCAAGGCAACGGCAAGAGCAGGCAAGGCAGAAGGCAAGCAAGGCAGCAAGGCAAGGCAAGGCAAGGGCAAGGCAGCAGGCAAGGCAAGGCAAGGCTAAGGCAAGGCAAGGCAAGCCAAGGCAAGGCAAGGCTAAGGCAAAGGCAAGGCAAGGCAAGGCAAAGGCAAGGCAAGGCAAGGCAAGGCAAGGCAAGGCAAGGAGCAAGGCAAGGCAAAGGCAAGGCAGGCAAGGCAAGGCAAGGCAAGGCAAGGCAAGGCAAGGGCAAGGCAATAAGGCAAGGCAAAGGCCAAGGCAAGGACAAGGCAAGGCAAGGCAAGGCAAGGCAAGGCAAGGCAAGGCAAGGCAAGGCAAGGCTAAGGCAAGGCAAGGCAAAGGCAAGGCAAGGCAAGGCAATAGCAAGGCAAGGGCAATGGCAAGGCAAGGCAAGGGCAAGGCAGGCAAGGCAGGCAAGGCAATGGCTAATGGCAAGGCAAGGCAAGGCAAGGCAAGGCAAAGGCAAGGCAAGGCAGGCAAGTGCAAGGCCAAGCAAGGCAAGGCAAGCAAGGCAAGGCCAAGGCAAGGCAAGGCAAGGCAAGGCAAGGCAAGGCACAAGGAAGGCAAGGCAAGGCAAGGCAAGCAAGGCAAGGCAAGGCAAGGCAAGGCAAAGGCACCAAGGCAAGGCAAGGCAAGGCAAGATGCAGGCAGGAAGGCAAAGCAAGCAAGCAAGGAGGCAGGCAAGCAGGAGGTCAAAGGCAAGGCAAGGCAAGGCAAGGCATAGGAAGCAAGGCAAGGCAGGCCAAGGCAGAGGCAAGGCAAGCAAGGCAAGGCAAGAGCAGAAGGCAGGCAAGGCAGGCAAGGCAAGGCAAGGCAAGGCAAGAAGGCAGGCAAGCTAAGGCAAGGCAAAGGCAAGGCAAAGGCAAAGGCAAGGCAAGCGATAAGGCAGGCAGGCAAGGCAAGGCAAGCAAGGCAAGGCAGAGGCAAGGCAAGGCAAGGCAAGGCAGCAAGGCAAGGCAAGGCAGAGGCAAGGCAAGGCAAGGCAAGGCACAGGCAAGGCAAGGCAAGGCAAGGCAAGGCAAGCAAGGCAAGGCAAGGCAAGGCAAGGAAGGCAAGCAAGAAGGCAAGGCAAGGCAGGCAAGGCAAGGCAAGCAAGGCAGGCAAGGCAAGGCAAGGCAACGGGCAAGGCAAGGCAAGGCAAGGCAAAGGCAAGGCAAGGCAAGGCAAGGCAAGGCAAGGCAAGGCAAGGCAAGGCAAAGGCAAGGCAAGGCAAATGGCAAGGCAAGGCAAGGCAATCGGAAGGCAAGGCAAGGCAGGCAAGGCAAGGCAAGGCAAGGCAAGGCCAAGGCAAGGCAAGGCAGGCAAGGCCAAGGCAAGGCAAGCAAGGCTAAGGCAAGGCAAGCCATGGATTGAGGTGGTATGATCCTCTTCAACAGATGGATCACATAAGGTGGCCAAAAATGTGTTGCCACCCAGAAGGTGGAAGAGAGATGTAAAAGGTGATATAGAGGCAAGATGTCTACAAGAAGGAGACTGGGGAGATTAAAAACATTGGAAGTTATGAAGCGAGAAACGGCGCTAAACGTAAACAGAAAATCATACACACACACACACACACACACACACACACACACACTCACTGATCCGCCATCTTTAAGCCCTCAGTACACATCTAATAGTGACAAAGTCGCGGGACACGTGTATCACAAGTCTCAAAAAAATAATTGTGGAAATATTGTTTGAAATTTGAGTCATCTTCTTCTCTGTCTTATTTAAAAGTTAATTAATTCACATTCTCTCCCTCTCTCTTGCCCCCTCTCACTTTCTTTTACCCCTCTATTCTTCCCTCTCATCATCTCTGCCTCGACTCACGTCACACGGAGACGCTCAGCATGAATGAAGTTCAGGTGTATTGATGTGACATCCGGTCACGGAAGCTTGGCTTTGTGCAAGCTTCAGATGTAGGAGTGGCGAGTGCCCCAATTGAAACCGATCAATCGGGTTGGAATCACTCCCGCGATTAGGGGATAGCAGGTCTATCAGAGTTAGGGTGTAAACTGTAAATTCATTGTAAATATTTGTTTTCTTTGTAAATAAATATTTGTTATATGAAAGCTCTGTGTGTTCGCTGTGAGTATCCATGACGTCACAGAGGGGGAGGAGCACAGAGCACACCAACTGTAGACATAATTGGTGGCAGTGGTAATCGAATCCCTCCAGGGGAGGAGCATAGTGTTCACCAACTATAGGCATAATTGATGGCAACGGTAATCAAATGCTACGGAGAAGAGCACAGTGCCCATCAAATATAGGCATAATCGGTGGTAACGTGGGTGGGCCAGTGCGTGGGGCAGAAGTGTCGACGGATAGACATAATTACGCTACGCAGGAGCCGAGAATCAGCGAGCCAGACGCCCAAGCCATCACTACAACGCCAGAACGACAGGAAGGAAGGACGGAGAAGGAAGGAAGGACGTCCCGAGGCCACCCGACTTAGACAGAATCACAAATTCAGTAAGGATCCGGCGTAAGTATAGTCTCTGCATTGTTATGCTCAGTTCAGAATTTAATTATGGCTTACTTGCCGAGATTCGGGAAAGATTGGGTAGTGCACGTGGCACAGGAATTAGGACTCGAAGTCACAGGTGAGGAAACTTTGGCAGTGTTAAGAAAATTGATAGAGGAGCATACCGATAAGGAGGAATTTGCAAAAGGGATAGCTCTTACCCGTAAGGATAAAAAAAGAAGAAAAGGCCGAACGCGAATTAGAGAGGGAAAGAGCCGAACGGGATGCAGAATGCGCGTTTCAATTAGAAAAACTCAGGATAGAACAGGAATATTAGACATTCCAGAAGAAGAGAGGGTGGCAAATCTTATGGGACTGCTCCCACATCAGATAAATGCGTCGCTTACCTTAGAAGGGCAAGGGATGAGGACAGAATATGCCGAATTAAAGTATAGGCTATTGGAAATGTATTGGTTCAATGCCGAGAAGTTTCGACAATTGTTCTCGAAACATGTAAAAGCCGCGAATACTACCTGGAATTTATACGCGAGGGAGTTGCAAAATTATTGTAAAGAATGCGTATAAGGATTAGACAAGCATACGTTTGAGAAATAAATGAATTTAATTGTAACGGATCAACTGAACGCCGAGTGCCTATCGAAATTAAAGAGCATTTTATTGAGGAGTGGGGTGAATTTAAGGTACCCCTGGAATTAGCTCGTAAGCTAGATAATTATGAAAATAATAGGGCAGGTTGGAAACGGTCCCCATTCAAGCAGTACAGGAGACCGGAAGCCGCAGCGGAACATGTAGCGAGCGTGAGCAAGCCGATGCTGAAAGTACTTGAAATTCAGGGGAAATCTGGCGGTAAAAAAACGGATGTCAGGGCTGCTTACGGGAAGCCAGACAAGCGGAAATGTTATAGCTGTGGGTCTGCCGATCACATGATGCGTTAGTGCCCGCAGCGCCGCGAGGCTGAAAGGATGAATCATGTGGCGGACAAAACGGGCCGGGACATTTTTGAGGGACTCAGGCGCGTCGTTTGTTATAGTAAACGAGAAATTTATCAGCGACGAGAATTTGACGGGAGAAAACGTGTGGATTTTGCAGCCACTGAATGCCTCAGCACGCAATCTCCCGGTAGCAGAAGTCGAAATAGAAAGACCTTTTGGGAAGGTGGTAACGGGAGCTGTTGTCGTTCCTCGCGAATGTGACGGCGGATATTACTTATTAAGTAATAGACGTAAAGGCAGGATTGGCGTTATTGGAAGTAAAGGTAGGATTTATTGAGCCACAATTAGTTGCAGCGGTAACTACACGGTCAAAAGCCGCTGAAACGGCACCAGTTGAGCGTGAGAGGGAGGTGGCAGACTCGAGCGGGCAGGAGCCTGTTGTTAGCGAGCAGGTAGAAAGAAGGGATCAGAGGAGTCCGGAGGAAGTTATTAGTGAAAGGGATGAAAGTGCAGGCGTTCTGGATCACGAAGTGAATAAATTCATCAATGTAAGCCAGAATGAGTTTGCCGAGTCACAACAAAGTGATAGGGACATTTAAGTATTATTAGACACGTATGAGCACTGTGTACCAGAGACAGGGCGAGATGCGTATTTTGTTAAAAATAGTATTTTGTATCTGTCCAAAAACAGCAAGCGCGATGTATATTTTAATGTTCCCACTAAATATCGGGCAGCCATTCTCAAAGTGTGTCATGAAACCGCGAATGCTCACTTAGGGTACACTAAAAGCAAAGCCAGTATGTCGCGATATTTTTATTGGCCTCGTTTCCAGGATATGGAGACATATCTTGCGATGTGTGTCACAAAGTAGGCAGGCCAAATGATCGCAAAAAGACACCGTTAGTGTTAGTACCGCCGATAACGGAAGTCTTTGGGAAAATTATAATCTATACTTGCGGACCTCTTCTGGAGAGCCGAGAGGGCAACAAATTCATTTTGACAGCTATTTGTTTAGCGCCCAGGTACCCGGAAGCTATTCCAATTACGGATTTGCAATCAACAACCATCATTAGTGCTTTGTTGAAATTATTTAATGGCATCGGATTCCCTAGGGAATAACAAACAGACCAGGGCACGTGCTTTACAAGCACATTAACAGGGGAATTTGCTACGAAGTTTGGGATCAAACTAGTGAGAAGTTCGCCCTACCACCCGCAATCAAATCCTATCGAACGCGTGCATAGGACAATGAATAGATTAATTAAAGTGTTATGTTTAGAAGCAGGAACGGAGTGGGAGGATGAAGTGCCCACGATTTTATTTGCTTTGAGAACCACGGTGCACGAGGGCCTCGGTTTCACCCCAGCTGAATTAGTTTATGGGAGGAACCTCAGATCACCCATAACATATGAACATATTACAGGAGAGGATGATGAAAATTATGTCGTCGAATATGTGTTTAGGCTAATTAATAGACTACAAAAATGTCGCGAATTAGCCCACGAGAAGCTTGTTCACGAGCAGGAAAAAAGAAAAACTTGGTACGATCGACGAGCTATACACAGAGAATTCGCGCCGGGCGACCGGGTGCAGGTGTTGGCTTCGAATCACATTAAGACGTTGTTACACGAGGCAGATGTCACGTAGGCCACAATGGTCAAGCCACCCCCTTCCATGACCGCCGACCCCTTGAAGCACCCTGACGAAAGCACTACTATAGACAGAGGTCACGTAGGATACAGTAACGGAGCCACACCTTCCATGGCCGCCGACCCCTTGAAGCACCCTGACGAATGAGGCACCCTAACGAAAGAACTGCTATAGACAGAGGTCACGTGGAATATAGTAACGGAGCCACCCCTTCCATGAGCGCTGACTCCATAAAGGAGGCACCCTAACGAAAGTACTGCTGTAGACAGAGGTCACGTAGGACACGGTGACGGAGCCACCCCGCGAAGGACCATGACTAAACTACCCCCCCCCCGACCTACGAGCCCTAGCTTTTGACTGTAATGACGCCTCATGCCAGCACACGCGGAGTAAGTCACGTACGCACTGGTATTTAAGCTCTGCACCCATGTCTAAACAAGTCAGATCAGCCACTGTCTCGCTGCCGTGCGGTTGCTCGTCACGAGGTGGCCGAGGTCATTCTCGCTTGTAACTTGTAACTGTTTTTCAGTATCTATTAAATATTTGTATACGAATCGAAGTAAGTTATTTCTGAGGAGACCTTCTCCGATCCGTAACAACGTTATCGATACAATGGATAGGGCCGGGAAAAGTGGTAAAGAAAACATCGGACACGAGCTACTCTGTCCTGATGCCTGGGAAAAAGGAAGGGCGTATCTACCACATTGACATGTTGAAAGCGTACGTGCAGCGTACAGAATATCTAAATTATGTAGCCGATCGTAGCTCCAACTTTGAAGTCGAGGAAGACGAGCTCGATAAGTACAACGATACAAGCTCGATAGTGTCGACTTCGATGCGGAAGCTATGCTTGCTGGGACAAAGTTGAGGACGAGTTCCGTACTAAACTGCTCATTTTATTTGTAAAGTACAAACATATATTTTCGAATAGCCCAGGGTTGACGGATGTTTTCACCATGGACATTGAATTGACGAACGAGTCGAAAAAGCTACGAAGTGCGCCTTACCGAATGTCGCCCCGTCGATCAAAAATACCGCAGGAAGAAATCGCGAAGATGTTACGTGATAACATAATTGAGATACTGATTATGCTTCGCCAATGATTCTTGTAGAGGCACCAGGACGAAAACCGCGTCCGTGCATCGACTATCAAAAGCTAAAGCAAATTATAAAATCAGAGTATTTTCCTCTGCCAAACATGGAGGAGAGGATAGAATCTGTGGCGGCAGCTAAGATTATCACTACATTGGATTTTGGCAAAATTTTATCACCAAACGCCAAGAGAGCAGAGATATGCGGCGTTCTGTACGAGCTTTGGCACGTATATGCCATTAAGATTGCCTTTCGGGCTTAAAAATGCGCCTTATCAGTGTAGTAGGATGATGGCAGCTTTGCTCGCGGGATGTGCATAATTTGCAGTCCCATATCTAGATGACATCGCCATCACCAGCGACACATGGCAAGAACACCTGAGACATGTGGAGCAGGTGTTTCCAATATTAGAGAAAGCGCAGTTGCATGTGCAGCCGAGCAAATGTAAATATGCACGTAAGAATGTGCAATACCTAGGGTACATGGCTGGTACTGGCATGATGCGGCCAGTAGAGGCCAAAGTGAAAATCATTAAGGAGCATCCTATACCACAAACATCGTGCTTTTCTTGGGCTGACGGGGTATTACAATTTATTCCGATTATGCTAGCATCCACATTGTATTGATTTTTCAGACACGAAACGATTATGCTTGCTTACAGTCTGATAATCTGCAATCAATCTGTAATCATTTCAACTAACAATTCATTGTTCTTAACCTTGAACCTGATTTTATAGCATCTGCATATTCTTGTTTTTTCTTACTATGTTTTGTTCACACAGATGCTGTACTTTGAGAATCAACTTTTACGTA
Source organism: Gryllus bimaculatus (assembly GCA_017312745.1). Classification (NCBI taxonomy): domain Eukaryota; kingdom Metazoa; phylum Arthropoda; class Insecta; order Orthoptera; family Gryllidae; genus Gryllus; species Gryllus bimaculatus. The sequence goes on along the minus strand of BOPP01000386.1, from coordinate 216,376 downwards.
GACGAGAGAGCAGATGAAAGTTTCGCGCGCTGCCATCACTGACCTATCAGGAAGCTGTAAGTCCACTTTACAGGTCTTGTGGAAAACGAAAGTATGCAGCCTGGGCGGCGCGTTTCTCGAGAGGAAGTCCCGGGACACGCCGATAGCCTGTTTTGAGATTAGGATGGTATACATTAAACTGGTAAAAAGTTCATCACTGGCAAGGAACCGAAGAGTGACGGCTAACCTGACGGAGTTCATCGTTAAAAAAATTAAAAAATGCCGAGCTATCATCTAATTTCAATATATCAAGAAGATTAATGCCGACGGCAATGATTCCGGAAAAAAGGTTTCTCCGGTACCGCTTATTTCGAGTTTTTCTTTGTAATATCACGTTAAGTACAAATTAAAAGCGCATAAAGCGATTTCTGGCGACATCTCTGGTTGATTTCTGTGCTATAACAGGCTCTCTAGGCGTGGACGCAGTACACTATCGCCACAGTCTAGGGCCAGTGACCCGCAACTTCGTTGCTAAGGTGGTATGCTTCACGGCCTCAGGACCGGTGTTGCGCAGCTATTTCCGAGCTTCGACAGTCAGGAAGGAGTCCTTACTAACATGGAAGCTCTGAGTAATAGTCACAAAAATACCACTTACAAACACACCAATTAAATATTCGCACATAAAAATAAAACTTATGAGGTATGAAAGTTGCTAAACAAGCTGGTATAATTTCATGTCAATCCGAGTATTCAGCATGATGAGTGCTGAGTGCTCAGTGCGTGTGTGTATGCGTGTCAGGGATGAGCCCTTAAAAGCTAAACAGCTATTTCTTAAGAGTTAACGTTTCGTAACTGTTGCGCGAAATTACAGTTATTTCGTTTATCTTGTTATTGGCTATTATCGATTGAAATTCCTAGTATGGCACTCTAGGGGCACCCGACCTACAAGCTTTCGCGGTAACCATTTCGTACGATAAGTTTCACTGCAGCAAATCAATCGTGATTAGCAAGTGTTCAAATTATAAGTCATTATTAAATAACTCGTCATTAATACACACCATATGTAACAATATTTCATACATTTTACTATATATACTGCAATAAGAAGTTTGTCCTTTAAATTAAATCCATTCAATACGTTTAATAACTTCCTTCTGTCGTATTGCCGCCTAGGTGCGATCCACAAATAACTCTCATTACAATTTTTGGCATTCAACCGACATTATCACTGTAGCTGTAAGTAAGCAAAAACATTGTTTATTCTTCTCATTATTTTTGGCCCTCGTCACTTCACTCTGCACAAGTTTCATAATCGAGACAATATTTGCAATCTGAACCTGAATCACAGTTATTTTAGTAACATTCTATACATAGGAGTATTTGCTAATCATCAATTTTCTTTTATTGCTTGGTAGTTCATTCACTCTCGTTTACATCAGCTGTTTCTCAGTCCAAACATGTTTGGGGAAATAGTGCAAGCAAGCGTTGTAAGGTAGCTGAACAAGCTGAACGGTACGTTATTCGTTTTGCCTGGTTGAACTCTTAGCAGTCGGCCAAGTTAGGTTGCTGATCATGGACGGGTGAACTTTCAACTGTTATTAATAACCGTTGTTACAAGTCGACTGTCATTGTGTGTTTGCACGCGCGTACGCACGTATGTGATCGAGTAAAAACTCGTTGATTATGATGTACACAGCTACCTTCGAAGTTGGCGCAAGCGCACGAGTCGGCACGCGCCGTACTTTAAAGAGCGCAAGGGCAGCAGGACGCTAACCGCTCCAAGCAGCAAGCGAGTCTTGGAGAACGAGTCTTGGACAGCCCGAGACACGGGTATATAACGAGCGGCTCAACATCTGGGCAGACAGAAGTGACAGCCCCAGCCACCGGACTAAATCTCAGCCTCCACCTTTATTTCATACATTTCATTGGCGATGAGAGTAAAAGTGAAGAGTGCATCTCAGTTCGCGAAATTGCTTCAAGTTATGCAGCAGTAGTTGATGCTACAGCAACTGTAGTTACAGGAACAGCAAGCGGCCCAGAAACTAGTTTCAGGAACAACTGGGGACCTGACATGAACAGCAGAAGGCATTGTTCGACGCTTTACATTCGGCGAGTCGCGCCGTCGGAGAGCGTATGCCCCCGCCATTTTCAGATTTTCAACCTGATAGAGAAAAGTGGACTGATTATGAAGAAAGCTTAGAGGCAGTGAGGAGAGAAAAAAAAGAGCATAGCAAAAAATAATAACGTAAGCTGTAACACTTGCACACTTTAACAAGCTTGTTAAAAAACTGTTTGCGGGTCGTGAAGTAACTAAGAATGGAAATAAATTAATGAAGCACTTAACAAGCATTATATTAAGACGTCACCCGTGGTAGCAGCTAGACATTTTTTCCAAAAACGAAATAAAGAGAATCAAACGCATAGTCGAATTGAACGGTCTGGCACAAAGCAAACGCAATCGTGAATCGGGTGTTAAATGACCAAGGGCAAAATACACTACCAGTGAAGTTCCAAATAGGTAAATAAGAAGTGCAAATTCTGATTGATACGTGTGCCACGGTAACTAATAAATTTAGACACAAGAGATTAGCGAGTAAATTAGAGAAAGCTATTCGTTTTGAAAAGGGCCTTATTAAAGTGAGAGGGAAATTCAAAACAGAGGCTAGCTACAAAGAGAGAAAAGCGGATTTGAACTTTATAGTGGTGGCGTCACAAATTTGTTGAACTGGGATAGTTTCAATGCCATAGGCTTCGGCGTGGTTGACCAAGTGAGTGCGGGATGAGAAAGTGAAAAATCATTATTGGAAAAACTGAAGCAAGATTTTTTGGACGTTTTTGAGCCCGGGTTAGGAGAATTCAAGAGTTTCCAGGCAAACTTGGTGCTTAAAGAAAGATATAAGCGCAAGTTCTACAAACCCAGGCCAGTTCCGGGGGCAATCAGGAATAGTGTGGAGAGTGAAATTCGTAGGTTAGAAGGAGAAGATAATAACCAGAGTAGCAACAAGCCAGTGGACCACCCCATTAGTAGAAGGAATGCAGGAATACGACTTTGCGGGGATTTCAAGAGTATTGAACAAATTGAGATTGAACAATACCCCATACCGAAGCCAGAAGATTTATTTAAAAAAATGGCTGGTAAACAATTCACCAAAATCAACTGAAAAGACGCCTACTAGCAAATACCTTTGGAAGAAGCCAGAGAAGTGTTCGTATTTAATCCGCCATTACGCTTATACCAATTTAATATATAAATAATTTAATAGGCTGCCATTCAGGGTAGCGTCAATCGTGGATATTTTTCACAGAGCGTTACAGCAATTAACGGTGCAAGTACCAGGCTGCATTATCAGGAAGACAACATGGTCACGGGAAAAACTAGAGAACATGTAAACAACCTCAACAAACTGCTAAATTCGTTGAAAGAGAATGGACTGCGAATTAATTGGCGGGAATGTAACATTTTTAGAGAGGTATTGTTTTGAGACATAGGCTGCATGGCTCGGCCATTGCACTCACGCAGCAACATTGAGGCAATTAGGGAACTTCCACCTCCTGCCAATGTCAAGCAGTTGCAAGCATTGTTAGGTCAAGTGAAATATTATAATAAGTTCATCAAGGGATGCTCGACCATAACATGCTCTGAAGAGGAAAGGGACGAAGTTCATATGGATACAAGAATGTAAGAGATTTGGAAAAGTTGAAATCAGAAATAATTAACGCAACACAATTGAATCATTTTGTGTCTGGCAGGTTAACAGTGGCCACGGACGCTTCCGATCATGGATTAGGAGCAGTCATGTCGCAGAAAGATAAAAACGGCATCGAAAGACCCATAGCGCTTGCATCAAAATGTTAAATAAGCATTAGAGAAATCACAGCCAAGTTAAAAAAGAGACGTTAGCGGTCGTGTTCGGAGCGAAAAAAATTAATGAGTGCTTGTATGGAGTCAAATTTCACATAACGGATAAAAGACCGTTAGTACAACTTTTTCACATAGAAAGAAAACTGCCAAAAGAAACCGTGAAGTTACAGAGAAGGGTGCTCTTTTTGTCAGATTACAATTATCACATACATTAGAGCTACTTTTCAGCCCCGCCCCATGGAATCATGGGAGCTCATTCACATAAACGTTGCAGGACCTTTCTAGGATAAGTACTGGCTAATAGTGGTAGATGCGATATCAAATTTCCCATACATACTCTAACATTTTTCAATTTTGCAGGGTTAATGGCATCAACCACTTATGTGCACCTGCCACACGCAGTTCAATGGTGAAGCAGAGTGATGTGTTCTCTCATTCAAGGCAGCTACGAGAAAGGGGGGAGAGGAAAGGCACCCTTCTGGAGAAGGCCTTGCGGCGAGTCGTCGCCACATATCGCCCCCAGCCCAACAGAGAGGGGGCTCAGCCCAGCGGAGATTCTGAACGGAAGACAGCCGAAGATTGTTGACAGCCAAGGGACGGTTAATGAGCAGGAGATGGGAGAAAGATCATTGCAACAATTGATACAAACGGAACATTTCCAGGAAACAGCAGCGGCAGCAGGCGCCCAATACGCCACACGCCCGTGAGCAACCCAGCATTCGGCCGCGAGAAGGAAGCTCTGCTAATACGAGAAGGACGTGCATGACGGTGCGCTTCGCACCGTATGTTACCTAGTCAAGAGAAAAGGGTGTTGTGTACACAGCGATGGTTGAAGTTGGCGCGCGCACTCGAGTCGGCACGCGCTGTATTTTAAAGAGGCTAACCGCTCCAACAAGCAGCGAGCTGCGGGAACGAGTCTTCGACAACCCGTGGCACGGATATATAACGGGCGGCTCAGCACCCGGGCAGACAGAAGTGATTGCGTCCGAGCTACGTCGTCAAGTGTGTGTTTAAGTGACAGTTACGTTGGCCATGCTTAAGTTCTGTGATTATTCCTACTGTGAATTGGCTTTGATAGTACATCTTCTGGAGGCACAAAACTCGGCAACGAATAAAGTACTTTCTTACGGCAAGTGGAAATTCAGCATTTCTTTGTATATTCTAGAGAAGAGATTCCTCTGTAAATTGTACAACTAAATAAACTGTTTTATGTGAAAATATCAGCCTCCACATTTTATATATTTCAGTTTGCCACTCCCCCTCAAAAAACCTTAAACCCCATCTAACGCTGGTATGAGTTAAATCATGAGATTTAAATGAATATTTAGTATTATTGTTAATATTTGAAAATATATTTAAATTTTAACCATTTATAAAATGAAAACTACTCATATAAAAGACTTAATTACAAAGATATAAAGAAGATATTTCTTATGAACTTTTCCACATAATTGAACAATTTTGAAAAAAATTAAATTCAATGTAACATACAAAACACGATTACATAACTTCATTTTCTTACGAAGTTCCTTCATAAGGCAAGAAAGTAATAATGAACACAATTATGAAATAAAGAACAATAAACAATTTGTAGTATTAACACTAGTGTGGGTTAAGGACCAGCTCCCGCCACTCCGAACAGGAGTACCCTGCAGCTGTGGGCGCAACTACAGCGGCAAGACTGATAGAACGGTGGAAGAAAGGCTACGCTAATTCCATCGCCACATTAAACACACGAATGTCCAATGCTCTGCTGTGGCCCAAATGCTTGGGAAACCAGCCATGACGTCTTATTCGAAGACACGAGGGTGCTTGCCGGAGAAAAACCGACGGTGGCCCAGACGTATCAAAGCAGCGATGGACCCTCACAACATCAACGGTGACACGGGGTTGCGCTTCCACGATGCTTAGCGGCCATTGCTACGGGTCGCCCGCCGGGCCAGACCGCTCCATGCAGGTCGACTCAGAACGGGACCACGCCGTCCGACCCCGGACCGGCCTATGCCATTCGATCCCTACAGCCCAACCGTGCCGTGCCGTCCGATCACACACCGCGCCACCCGACTAGACCTTTCATTGATAAAACACCCGTGATTGAGGGGTGAGCTTCTGATTGGCCAGCTGTTTTAGCCGATCATACTCGGCCCACACTAACCATACATTAACCCGAGCGCTGGCCACTCCGGCGCAACTAATTATGTACACCGAGTAAAATAAATTCCCGCTACTCCCGAGTCTGTATAAAACTAATTCAGCAGCAAACTGTCTTAACACACTCAGACCTAGTTTCGAGAAAAACATGTTTAAAGCATCAACGGTGCCCATAACTCTAGATCTGTATTAAAATGTTTGGTAAAGCTACTTAAAGTACATCTTAAAGATGAGTATTTTAATGAAAATGGAATTTCATTAGTACTAATTTAAAAACCTAAATTATTGCTAAAATTAATCAAAACAGTTTTTCATACTAGTTTTAATAATATTAACCTCTTTCGTTAGGTGCATATTGATAAACTTCCATTTTAAGTGGAAAGCATAATTCCCACCGACGCGCAAGTAACAATCGTTATACCTCATTTTTCAATATCAGAACTATTAAATCGAATATAATATTTATACCTGATATAATTTAAATTCTATGCAAAAGATATTTCAATTAGACAGACATTTACACGGACTTGAGTCAAGCGTTTGACTCGGTCAATCATTCTTTATTATTAGATAAATTAAAGTAATTTGGTATTGCTGGTTCGCTACTTAACTGATTTAGAAGTTACTTGATTGGTAGAATGCCAAATGTGAAATACAGAAATTTTGTAACACTTGGAATAAAAGTGCACTCAGGAGTCCCTGAAGGTTCGTAATTGGACCATCGCTTGTTTATTTTGTGTTAATCATTTATGCCTCATACTCGATGTTCTACAGGAAAAAATACCTTGATGAAACGGTATTTCAATTTTGTTAGTTTAAAACAAATTGGTACTTTTCGAAATGTGCGCACAATGCCACGTCCATTTCCAGTTCAAGTGGCCATTTCCAGTAAAAAGGAAAGAAAAATTTGGAGTTTGTGGGAAATTTTAAAAATGTCGAAAGTCCTTACGTTGTCACATTACAAGCAGAATATCCATTTCGAAATTAATTCACTCTTGAAGTTAGGGATGAACAGTCCATTTTACAGCTAATGAATCTTAAATTGGCTTTTCCCTAGTTACTTTTTTTATTGATTGGCCCAACTTGAAACACCATAACTAGGACCCGGATGTTTGACTAGGTCCGGATTTTAATAAAATGTATTTTTTCCTCATTTAAAAAAAATACCGTTTAGTATACAAATTCATTTCATTACAACAAAAGGAAATAACCAATTTTGATACATTTTTCGTCGATTTCGAGTAATGAGTCATGTTTTACCTTATTAAGTCATTTTAATGCATTTTCGCTAATTTCATCAGTTTTAATATCATTTTAATGGTAATTACTTCACATAATATTTACGAGTTGCTACAAATGCTCTCCACAAATATTCTTTAGTACATACATCTGGGGCCCGTTCACAGAAGTTACAAATTAATTCACTGTTAACTTGTGAGAACTGCGGCAATTACAATTCACAATCATATTACTAATCACTAATAGTTACAAGTTGACGATTACGGTTGAATAGTGATTGAACAGCTAAAATCATTGGAACCCGCGCCAAATTATTTGAAGAGCAATACGCACTGTAGCAGTGCCAGATAAACATTTTTAATGCAAGGTAAAATGTGAGTGAAACTGAAAATAAACGTTGTTGGCACATTGACTGCCAAATTGTTTCAAATTTGGCGCCTTGTTTGGATCATACATTTCAAAATTCGCAACTAGAGCCTTATTCAATACAAAAGCGCAAATTTCTTCCCAGTTGACCGAACACTCACTTCTGTACAAGCTCCGTGACGTAGATTGTCAAATGCTTCCTGTTCGGAGCGTCACCGAAAGATCGCATCAGCTTCTCGTGAGAAACGTGTGGACATTGTCAAATTTCTAAGAATCCAGAATATAGACGCCACAAGCCTGCACTGTTATCAGAGGCAAAGTGCAGAAAACTCAGTAAAAACGTGTTAGACGCTTTCAAGGTTCGATTCAGGGTGCGCCAGGCAACTTTTCTGCAGCCTAACAGACAATAAAAACGAAATTCGTAACGAAACATTTGATTTCGTCTGGCCAGAGGTAACCATAACAATCTCTTCAATACTCGTTGATTCTTTCTGCAAGTAAGTCTTTGTCAAATGTGTGTCGTATCTTTACCAGAACACTGTCCGATGTTCGTCGCAGTTCGTGCTAATTGCTCTCTCAACATATTTACGAATGTTTCGCAGACTCAACAAACGTGTTTAGTTCTTTAAAAAGATGTTGACAGAAAGAGCCAGATAAACATTTTAAAATCTCCAATTAAAAACCAAATAATTAGCATAATCGGCTCTTCTCTCAGATAATGCTGTAAATGTCAGACTCTCGTAAGAAACTAAAAAGCTTCCAGAGAGAAGATTCATTTCCAAGTACCTATGCTAGAAGATGAAGCCTTGAGCTGCTATGTCTTACCTTATTGCAGTGCAAAAGAACGTGCTGCATGGTAAGATCCTTCTCGTCACTATTGCATATAGGGGGGTGGGTCACCCCGGAGAGGCCAGTGGGTGAACTGGAAGAGACCGTCCCGAAGGCGTGTGAAAATTATCTCCTCGCGCCTTGACCCACGAGATGAAGCCCAAGGCTTTATGGAATCCTTGACTTTCGTGAGTTTAAAATCCGAGTAGCCATTGTTTGCCATGCACTGAGAATACAGCGTATGATAAACAGCTTAATATCATTTGTTGGGACTGCGAGGATGTCTACCTCGGTTTCCTTTGTAGCGACCTTAGCTACCTGGCCAGCAATTCCGTTCCCCATTATCACAACGTGCCCAGGGATAAAAAAAAATAACGACGCATCAGTGAATAATGGATTTGGTGTTGGATGATCCTTGACAGAGGATCACAAGAAGAGGCGATAGATTCGAGTTAGCATATTGAATTACCGCAGATCACAGATTCTCTTAATGTCATCGATTCAGGAACTTAAGTGCCGCCAAGAATGCATTTTTTACAGTGTAACCTCTGCACGAGAAGAGGTCCGCATGACACTGTGGCAGTAGAAGACATTACCATTTTGGGAGGAACTAACGGTGTATATAAATTATAGCCGGGAAACATGGATTTTGGGTTGATAATTTTAGGCCAATTGTAGGCCGCAGAGGTTTCCAAGCGGAATAAGATTTCGGGGGGGTTTCACTGGGATCGGGAATTTTATATCGAGTCTCTGCAAGAGCGTGTAGAGACGGATGCGGAAACGATGGTCTGAGTGCGTATGATGTCCTGCGACTTGAGTGAAGAACTGTTTGGCACGTTGGAGTATTTATAACTGATATGTTCGCACCATAGAAGCCGATTACAATATCACGCCTTCGGCTCAGGGATGGTTCATCAGCTTCGACCAAGAGGCATTCAATGCGATTCGTGCGGTAGGCGCCTTGAGATGAATCGTATACCGGCATTGTGTAAGGTATTCCCTGACCGGAGGGTCGATGGAGACGCTGACACATAAACAATACACCCATAATCTAAGGTAGGTCAGATTATGCCCCTATGTAGGCGCAAACGACATAGTCTGCGCCCTATGATCTACCAGTAAAGAGTTCAGGTAGTGATACTGTTCAAGGTGATACACATCGGCTCTTCAAGTTTTGAAAATGCTTTCGCTAAGTTAAACTGTTGTCGAATGTCAGCCCCAGGAAAGTGGCAGATTCGACGGGAAGTGATGATCCCCCCGAAAAAATACAGGGTTATTACGGAGATGAATTCTACAGTGCATGCAACTGAATTTTGAGGTGAGAACTTGAATACAGGTTTATCGCTCCATTCTTGCATTTGTCGAGAGGAAGCTGTGGTTGCCTCTCATTAACTTGCATTCTCTTCCAGGAGCAGAATATAGCAGTCACCAACGGCGATGTTTTCACACTCTAGAATTACTGATGCGATACTATTGATAGCAATGGCGAACAGAGTGACACTCAGAATTGATCCCTGAAGAACACCGTTTTGTAACTTGTGACTTGAGAATAACGAGTCACCAAGGCGAACGTAGAAAGATATTGACAAAAGAAAATCAACAACAAACGAAAGAGTCGTCCCCTAAGGTTCCAAGAATGCAAGGTGCGAAGAATGCCGTACCTCCAGACGGTGACATACGCCTGCTCTATGTCGAAAACAATTGCTACCGGGTGTTGTCGTAGCACGAAAGAAGAGGAGATCTGTGTGGCAAGGGGGACTATGTGGTCCATGGTTGACCCGTGCTTCCTGAAGCCACAGTGAGGTGTAAATAGATTCCTTTGTTCCAGGAGCCAGGCCAAACGTTTGTTTATCATTCACTCATATCTTCCACACACAGCTTGTTAGCGAGATTGGACGGTGACTTGAAGGCAATGATCTGTCATTTCCTTCTTTAAGAATTGCAATAACACTGACTTCACGCCAAATCCTTGGTAAGGCATATTTATCCGAAATCAAGTTGAATATGTGCAGGAGAAAAGAACGAGCATTTTCCGGTAGTGTTTAAGCATATGATTGTGTGTCTGGACTGGTCCTGGAGTAGAATCTTTTGCACAAGCCAGGGCACAGGAACATTCATCCATGCAGAAAGGACCATTACAATCTTCCTCCACGCGACACGAGAAATCTAGACTGCTGTTCTCCGTTCATCTTTTGGTTTTAAAGTTAGAGTAGTGTCCAGAGCTGGAGATACGCTCGTAATGTGAGGCAAATTCAACTATATCGTCTGGTGAGGTGAGATTTCGATTTACCAGAAAACCTAAAACAGACGGCGAAGGAAGTCTTCCACCAATCTGTTGAACCTTTCCCCACACTACTTTAGGGGCATACGGCAAGAGAGTGATGAAATATAAGCTCTCCAGGACGCGGCCTTACATCCCAGTATGGTCAATCTAGCTTTCGCTCGTGATCTTTTAAATGATCAGATTACCCATGGTTGGAAACTACTAAGCTTTGCCAATGCTCGTTTCCGATCACGCACCGCGGTGGCAGTCTGCATTCCACCATGGCATGGGAGGATGCCGTGTGTGACCTCACGACTTCGTGATGGTAACAGGCCGCATGAAGAATGGCAACCATAGCATCGATACCGTTTGGGCAGATTTCCGATATATGTATTTCTCTCTCGTATGTTTCCTACTCAGCTCGGTGTATTAGCCAGCAAGGAGGAATAGCAACGCATGGGTCGGGAAATGGACTGTTCTGGTCGAAATTGACCAGAATGGGGAAGTGGTCACTGCCATGAAGGTCGCCAAGGATAATTCACTCAAAGATGGTAGAGAGAGACGGACTGTAGAGAGCCTGAGCAGCTGACGAGAAAGTTTTTGCAGACACTGAAAAACGTGTCCTTCGCCAGTATTAAAAAGAATTATGATCTAGTTGTCAATATTTTTAAGTATATTGCCTCTCCGGCAGGTCCTTGTGCCACCCCAGATGGGATAGTAGGCATTGAAGTCCCCCACATCAAGAAAAGGGGCGGGCAACTGAGATAACATGTTTTCAAGTTCCTCTAGCGATACTTGTCCAGGCGAGATATAGACATCGCAAATAGTTATCGATATAGTGCGGACGTTGTCTGAAGACTCGGACTCAAGATGTCTGAAGTACGTGTCTGTTCGTACGTCTATTTCTTTGGACTCCAGGGAGAGTGAAAAATGTAGCGACACCGACATGTGCCCGGAGGCCATCATTTATGTCCTGCCTATAGCAACTGAAACCACGATGAGAGAGGGAATGCTCAGGAAGATATTTCCTGCAGGCAGATAACAGCGGGACTATACAGTGAAATCAATTCGTGTAAACGTATGCCACTTAGGTTCCACGAGAGCCATAACTTTTAAACGATTAGTTTCTTCGCTTCTATAGGGAATTTTTTCTTCCTCTTTTTCCGTTTATGCCTCTGTTGCCAGAAGGGACGAGTTACAAGCCCAGCTGACGTTCCCTCCGAGGCTGATTCCTCCTGTGCACTGCTCGACGGGCTAAGAAATCGCTCAGAGCGAGTCTCAGGGGTCGGGGTAGGTGGTCGGAGTTTAGAGGAACGATCTTTTTGTGTTCGTCTGGGCCAGTAGGCCGAGTGACATTAGCCTTCATGCGGGGCTGAGAAGTCGATTCTAGGTCCGACTTCGCTTGTGTGGTTTTATCCGACAATTTGTTTTTGGATTTATTTGGAATTATCTTCACACCTTGGAGACGCGATGTCGTCTCAGGGAAGTCCACTGGAGAAATGTGGCAACAGAAAAGAGCAACTGGGGGAGTCTGACAAATCGCTGTTGCTTTTGCCGTCTTGGCTAGAGCACTAGAAAATGAACGCGCGAGATCTACAGGTTTAGATATGTAGGGCACCTTTCGAGTTGACCGCATAGTCTCCTCCTGCACAATTAACACAGCGAAATGGGGATCCGCATCATGCGTAGATTTGCGCAAACAGCATAAGGCCATGCACCGTTGGGTATGGTCAAATCTGTGACACTTGAACAAACGCAGGGTGATTGGCACATATTGCCGCCCGTAGAGATTATAAACCCACAACTAATCCTCTCTGGGAGAGAGAGGGGAGATTAAACATCAGGATCAAAGTGGGATAGCGATCTCTTCCATTCCTCTTGATCCTTAACACCTCCTTTACGCCCTGACTTTTAAAGATAGCCAAGTTCCTCGTCACTTTCGGACGCAAAGTCATCGTGATTCACCCGTACCTTGCATAGGTTAAGGGCAGGGTGAGTGGTTAGATCCACGAGTCTTCTTGGGTTTATCTTCTTCCCGAAAGAAGAAACTACTCAAATCCACCGTTCTCTCAAAACATCGAACCTTCATTCTGGTAGAGGGCAAGGGGGTTTGTTTTATGTTCCATAGAATAGAAGCGGATTCGTCTCTGTGCTCACCAGCCACAAAGGAGTACAACAAGGATACACCGCGCTGATTACCCATGGTGCCAGGGTTGACACGAAGTTACAGTGGGGAGATGTCACAGCGCTGCCTCGCTGTGGATCACCCGCTCACCCTGGAGTTCAGTAAAAGACCTAGTCAAAGCCGATTGATCAGGAGTGCCACCGTCTGCCCGTCTACAAGAGACCGAGGCCAAAGCAAGTGTGTTGAAAACCTACAAGGAATGCTCCCCAAAATACGTATATAACGTATCCCTGCGTTCAAAGCAGAGAGTAGCACAAGGAGTAGTTGGGAAACAAACAGGTCCCTCAACTGCCAGGATAGACATTCCCTCCGACGAAGGTCGCCATGCACGGCAAACACATGGGTGGGAGCCAGTGAAACAGAAGTGGTAGAAGAAAAAAGGATGTTATCAAACTACGAGAATGAACGATGGGGAAGATCGAGATGATTGGTGAAAGAAAGGAATACTTGAGAGCCCTCCCTGCATCCCCCCGCCAGGACGTGGACCGACCCACAACGGGTAATAGTTACAGGTGAATGCCCAGTAGTTCACAGGAGAAATTCTACAAGAAAGAAGTGTTTCTGTTTCTCAGAGCTTACTGGTAATCTAATAGAATTGTAAATGAGCAGTATTATGTGACAAACTTACAGTTACGTGTGGGCTTGAACAATTTACGATTACAAGTGACGATATTTTTATATTTGTGTTCATAGGTATTTAGACATAGGAAATATGCATTTTATTCTATTAGTGATAGTAAATTATTGATAAGTGCCTTATGCTCTCGAATTTTGTCAAAACGAACATTTTGTTGCCTCTGAATGCCATTGCAAAGAAATGTAAGAATAAAATAGAAAAGTCGGAATAAAATACTACAGTAAGAATAAAAGAGAAAGAATAATATGTAAGAAGTAGAAGGAAAGTTTAAGACCAAATGGAATAATTTTAAAATGAAGAAAATGTATTATCTCTAAAGAGAAGAATGAAACTGAAGTATAAAAAATAGAATTGGAAGTAAAAATAAAGGCTAAAACAAATAACGGCAGAGACAACAAAACATACGCACGCAAAACCAAAATAAAGACGAGTGACGGGCACGAACAAAAATAGGCCGACAGTAGACGCAATTTCAAGGAACGCGAAAACATGCACTTTATTTCAAATAATATTTGGAGACACACATATAATTACACTCGGCAATTATGGCGAGTGAAAGGTGATGTATGTGTACAGAGAACAATTGCGCACATCTTGAGTGCAGAGAGTGAATTTGCATGTACAGTCCAGATGCAACACTAATGGCCATCTCAGCACTTTCTCAAAGCAAGGAGGTTATTATCTCCTTGGCTCAAAGGACCACGGAATAAAATTGCTTTGTGGGTCATTCACTTGTGGGGATTCCACAGGAATCTTGTACACACAAGTGTTGTAAAATCTTTGTAAAATAGAACATACGAGTGCTTGTGATTACTAGTACTAGTAACTTGTAACAATTGTGAAACGGGCTCCTGGTAGCCTATTCAATTTCTTCGCTCAGTTGTATTGTCAGCCATCGTATGTAATCTCAGGATCCTGTGACGCTTGTCAGTGCTAGTGGCGGTTCACCCGATTTCGGAATAACTAAAGGCAGAGATTTTCTGGTAAAGAACAGTCCAAACCAAACGTTTGAAAGCTGAGTTCACTTGAACGAATAAAAGAAGCCTCGATTACTTCAATACCGTATCCAACAGCTTAAGTTGTACACCCGAACGGGTTTGATAACATTTTTCTATTCTTTTAGGGCACATTTAAAACATTTTAGGAGTATTTTATTGTTCATTTTAGGCAATTTTTTAGGTTATCAAAATTCGCCCCCTATTTAAGACCTAAAAATGTTACAAATATGCAAGCATTTATGTCATAAAAATATGAACATAAATATGACTTACATCAATTGGTTTTGATATAAGCGATATCTTGGCGATGTGCTACTTGAAAAGAGAGACTTGTAGTTTTGACGGAGGCTGCTTCGTCTTCATTCAATGCGTTAACTTTTATGATAGATTTCAAATCGGTACAGTAGTAGTTTAGCAGAATTAAGAAATTAACTTATCTACATCAAGATAATTTCCACGAATTTCTTCCGCAGAGCTATTTATTGCATGTGCAATGCATGTTACAGGTATCCGTTTTGGGTAAAGCAGCTGCGGGCCTTAGCTATCTTTCACCACGTAAAGGGTTACATCATAGACTAGAGGCAGAACATTTTCTCTCTTTATCCCTTCAGGCTACAACAGATTCATTGCTAATGCAAGGTCACAGCAATTGTTGAGTGGTTAGTTCTGTCCAATGCTTCACAGAAAATGAGAAATGTATATCCTGCTTATGGTCCCTTTAAAACACCAACATTTGCAATAAGAATTTAATTTAAACAATAGAACTGTGCCATTTGTACTAAAATGGTTATCTCCAAACTCTTGCACAATTATTCGTAGTTTTTCCTTATTGAACAGTTAAGATTTGGGCACAATGGAGATTCACGATCAAAGACCGCGAAATTGTCCACTGATTGCGCCCGTATCACCCCTTCTCCTTTGGCGTCCCGTGAAGACAATCCTCCTCCCGGCTAAAGTTATTCGTAGAAACTGTTTACCTTGGCAGAAAAAATGACAAAATTAAATTAACGCTTCCTTTGCATTTGGTGCTTTCTACGCATTCTCTTTCTAAAACGCTACATTCTCTTTCTATAACGCATAAACTCGTAATTTACATAAATATATTTATAGGGAATGCAAAAATTGTAAGGAATTACATGTAACAATTAGATGTGAAACTCTCCAAAACGAATGCAAGCAAGTATGCAAAAATGGAATCGTAAAAATAATGATATGAAAATTCATAGGAAAATACAACCATAATACGAAATATTAATGAAAATGACAAAAGGGTTTAAAAAAATTCAAAATAAGAGTCAATTCAATTCTTCAAGTCAATTCTTGTGCCTCAAATTGTTACAGAAAATGCATATGAATAACATTGCTTTGTTAATCGATATCGTTACCATTGATGTTTCAAAGTATTCCCTGAAAAGTTCATTCAAGTCCCTTATCAATCTTTAGATTTAGGTGCAGTCACTAAAGTGTAATCCAAATAATCTTAAAACAGAATCATCAAAAAATGTTTAACAGTTCATGAGTTATGGGGCCGAATTCATGGTCGTCCCTTACACAGTGTTCCCATAAGTGGACGAATCGTATTCATAAACAACCCTAGAGTGAACTTAAGTGAGGACTCATTCCTATAAGCGAGGCAGCCTGCTCCCATAAGGGTCCCTTATGGCTCCCTCGCATCGTCGGTCGTAACCAGTTTTACGCGGCGTTCACCGACTATTGAATTCGTTTTGCTGGAGTTTGTATTGTGTAGGCAGTTAAAACCTATCATTTGTGAAACGTGTTATGGAAAACGACTTCGAAGATTATTTTGAGTTGAATGTAGAATGATGAACAATTCCGAAAGCGGTATCGTTTCAGTAAAACTACTGTAGTGGATACATTTGTGCCGATGATGGACTAAGTCCCAATGACTGAACGAGGATTGCCGATTTCCCCCTTATTAAAAGTTATTGTTGCATTAAGATGTTATGCAACTTCATCCTTTCAGGATTGTTTCCAAAATGTTGAACTTTTATTCATTACTGATTTAAAATACCTATAAGTAATTATGAATTTGCAATATGAATAACAATTTAAATTGTTGTAAAATTGAATTTATGTTAATACTATATGGGATTAATATTTTCAATTACATGAAATGTTAATAATTCATTACCAATATTGGCAGACTTATGTTCATACCATGTTACCATACCACCACCTGACGTTGAGGTATACTAGAGCATAAGTTAACGTTGAGAAATCAATTGTAACTTATGTTAAGTATTATATTACAAGCCAATAATGCACATAAATGTGTAGAAAATGCACAAGACATTGCAGAGATTCATTAAAATTTTGATACGAGGTTCATGGATTATATTTTTTACCAAACATTTCTTATTAGAGATTTGTAATAAATACATTTTAAAAATATTAACATGATACCGGTGTCGAAGTCACTCTAATTATAAGAGATCATAGATTATATTGTTACAAATCTGATTGTTATTAGTGATTGATAGTAATCACATTAGTAAAACATACCAATATCAAAACAACTCGTTTTGTCTGAGGACATATTAGAGGTAGAAGTAGTATTTCGTTGTGCGCGCGACGTCAACTCTACGTTGGAGTGTCCGCCCCCGGTTAAATTGGACGCTCTTTGAACAAGAAGTGCGTGTGTAAACTCGGTTGCCAAGAACTTCGAAACAGCTGCCGCCATGTTGCCACATTTCACTTCCGCTGAAGGGAACACTCATTCCGTGGTCGTAAGGAACGTCCATGAAATACGTGCGCCTGTAACTGAACACTTATTTTGAGAAAGCATTTATCACTTAATGTGGTTAGAGCGAGATATGTGTTATGTTTAACATGGCTTTTTATTGTATTAATCGAAATATGAGAGGTTCTTCTATGTTCTGGTAGAGTTTGAATCGACTTCACCGTCCAGTTTTTGCGCAACGAGACCGTAAAGTTTGCTGCTTTAACATGGGCTCTTATGGTGACCTGAGAAATCTGACCTGAAATTTTAAAATTGTGAGAAAATTAACAGTTGAACATGTTTTTAAAAACTTTTCTTTTGGTAGCTAGCATCTCGAAGAATCAACATGCGCAATTTGAAGGAAATCTACCGTTTCAAATGCGAGAATTGTGCAAAATTGTAAGCCTAAATCAGTCCAAAGGGAGACGTTCACGCGCTTTCTAGAAGATCGGGACAGTGACGCGCCATCTCGGCAACACCGCGCGCTCAACGCGCTTCATTCAAATCGAGTGACAAGACCCAAGAGTTCGTAAATTCCTCTGAATCGTCTGGGAGCAATTAAAATATCACCACTCCTGGAGAACATTGCGTTTCATATGTACCAGATATTCAGAAAACTGGAATTTTATGGATATAATGATTAGTGCGATCTGAATGAAAATCTTAATTCAATTAATATTCCCAATGACTCACATTGATACTCCCCTGAGAAAATGGAGAGTTTATAGAATTTTTTAAACATTCATTACAGCATTATTGTTTTGTATTGAGCCGTACGTCAGTTACTTGCACCTGAACAATGATTATTTATTCAATTATTCGAAAATTATTCATATTTCTTTTTTATTATGGAGATACACAGTGGATTGTCATTGTATTTTGCACCACAGATGCTTACACAGAACTCAAAGCAACAATCTTTAGCACAGATATAGCATCTCTATCGGTATTGCTATTGAAAGGGCATTCAATTCAGAAAGAAATAGACTTCGTAGTGGCTCAAATGTGTTGTAATGATAAAATACTGTTTTGCTGGTGTTAATTGGGTTAAATAAAACATTTTATGAAATGTTATGGCAACCATTCAATGCATATGTGAATGGAGTGCTGGATTTCCTCTGAACAAAATTGGACTTGGGACTCCCATCCTCGTGCCCGTTTTTTTAAAATAAATATTAAAAACTTCATAAAATGATTTTATTTGAATAAGCATTCAAGCATATAGTTTACTGAACAACAATGTTTGATTTTAAAAATAAATTGAATGAAATAATAAGAAACAAAACTTGTATTTGTAAATGATAAATTTAAAAAGCAATTTCTACTTTGAAAACAATTTAATAATTTACATCTGTATTGGAACAATGATTTATTCTATCATAATTAGAGTTTTTTTAGATTTATTCATCATTATTTTTAAAGATTTTTCTGACGGCGTGCCCAGTATAGTTTTGTGCTTGAAGGTATATAGTATTTAAATCCGCTTGGGCAAATTTAATAATTGCATTTGTAATTAATAATTACATTTTATTGAAATTGTAAGAGAAATTATATATTCAGCCTTTGGTACTTTCAGTATTTTAATAGAAACTCCTTTTTTTCTTCAGCACTAGATTTTATCTAATTGTTTGCATTTCCCGAAAAATAATCATGGATTTTGAATGGTTCTTATATCTTATTTTCAAAAGATTAAAACCTTTTTTCATTTTGAGTGCAACATGAAGACAAACGATTACAAAAGACTATGCCACATAGAAATCTCTTTTGAAGATTTTATCTCCAACAATGGTATAATTTTATTATTGAAGGTCTCAATAATAGAGCTCTCAGAATTATCTGATGCAGTATTTCTATTTTATCAGCTTTAATTTGATATGTACTTTACACAATAATTTGCATCTAAATCAATATCATAATATGATATAAAATTATACTGAAAACCAGCAAATAGTTTCTACGAAATATAGAAATGCACCCTTGGAAAAAATGCGGCACATGAATCAAAACTATTAAAATGTTAAAAAATGATCATGATGTTTAATTAACTAAGCAAAAATTAAGTAAGACAATAACAAAAAAATAAAAAAATTAAAAAGAAAGAAAGTGATAAGAAGGATATAGAGCAGTAGGAGTCAATGATTACGATTTCAGTCAAGTTAAATATAAAGCTTTATACAATGTTGGAGAGAACTAAACTTTTGATCTTCTTGTTAAGTGATCGAATAATTTTAGGTTAGCCCTACCACTGGTTCAGGTATTCAAGAAATAAAAATTACAGGGAAACAAATATTGAAAACATATTTGAAACATTTTTATTACTTCATTGTTCTTGTGATATTGGGGGAATTTTTTCGCTATCTCGCAAGTTCTGCTTTGGAAATAAACCTTCTGCCAATTCGCTCAGATGGCGATATTTAACGTGTGTGGCCAGACAATGAACAGTATTGAAAGTGAATCAAAGCAACGAAACTTTAAAGAAGTATGTGCCCTGAGCAGTCATGCCAATCTCAGGGACATTACGATGTTGCCCAATTTATTGAAGACTTTTCGCCTCACTCAAACATTGAAATTTATGCTATTGTTAGCAATTACTGCGAAAATATCTATAACATTACATTTTATGATTTTGATCTAACTAATTGTGTAATAGTGCTTTTTTATGTTAAATCGTATGCTTCAATTTTTCATTCCGTGGCCACGCAATCTGTTAAGAAACTAGTCAACGGTAGCTCTTCATGTGGTATTAAAATATTTTTATTTCACATCTATTAAACTAAATTAATTCGAAAAATTAAATAAAACTCAGCATAAAAGTTCCTATTTGGTTTATGTAGGTCCCACAATACCCACTTATCTCGCAAATAATTATTTTTGAACATAATATGGACTATCTACTAGGGAATATCTCGCTCCAACTACCTTAAGGGTTCGCTTATCCTATAAGTGACTACTTATATCCTATAAGTGACTACTATGCATTCGGCCCATGATGTCACAAAAGATACTATTTTTGGAAGGAAAAAGGGCATATTGGATGAAATAATTAATATACATTTTTAAAAAAATATTAGACTTTGTTAGTAACTAATCCTATGAGTAAGCATGTTTCAATGCAGATTTGCGCTACAAAAACAAATATTTAAAAACTCAGGTACACGAGTACCTTAACTTACTGAAGTTATTTTGTCAGTTTGAATGTATAGTGTGAGAGACATCAGTATGCTTTGAAAAACCAGTTTAACTTTCATGGATGTCACACTGTTATCAAGAACTATAAACATATATTACCAGTATTAAAGTCCAAAGGTATTGGGAGGGAGAGTGAAAAAATACTGTTTTCTTCCCTGATCACTACAAGAAAGCAACAGTGTTATCTTACAACTCATTACCAAATGACATTCAACAATTAAATTGATACACAAGTGTACATACAATTATATACCATACTACCAAAGACAAAAATAATATTTATTTCAATAAGAGTATTAGCTACCATTATTATTATAAAACGTTAAATTTGCCCGTAACTAATATTGTACTTCTGCTTGTGTCAATGACTTCAATCTATCAGATTTTCATTCAATTTCCCTTGTCCTATTGGGCAAATGCTGGGATGGACCTTTGCTTTGCTCCTGCATGTAAATGTAGCTTCACTATGTGTATTTTGTTCAGCTCTCTTTTCGCTAGATGCAGACAATAGGGTCACAGATGTGCATTTTGTCAGCAACACTATCAAATCAAGACTTCTTGGCTCTCCGGATGGTGCCGTGACGTTGGCTGAGAGGCCGAGTAACTATGCACTACTATCCTGAAGAGGACTGCGATATGACAGGCGAAACGTCGGCCTCTCAGCCAACAATGCAGCATCACTCAGACAGCCAAGAAGTCATGAACTCGAGCCGCGGAAGCTTAACGTGTACACTATAAAATCAAGTCTTTAGTTTATTTGCCCATGTGAATTCTTTTCTATTAGTGGAGAGCAAACATTTATATTTCTTAAATGTTGCCAACCATGCTCATTGGTACCTCATATTGCAACTACATTTAGTAAAAGGGATGGGTAGGGATTCTGGAGCTCAATAAAATGTGTGCAATAATCTTTCCCTCCCACTAGTAACATAGTTTTACTTTTTTATGACCAATAAATAAATAAATGTATGCTTTTTCTGGTTTCGTTACAAACTTTCAAGATTGTAAGTGATTCAGAATATCTTTGCTCTTCTCAATACCTCTTCATTCTCTTATTCCTTCTGCATCTGTTAAAAATACCTCGATCTTGGTGTTGGTCCTCTTTTGCCCTTGCACCAGTGTCTCCAACATAGCCTCATCTGGCTTTGCTGCTTGTGGATTTCTTCCAGTGTTCTGTTGTTTTCCTATCATTTCTGACTTGATACATTTTATCCTATGAGACAAGTTGCTTCAAGGATACAGGAAGAAATGATCAGCTATGCAGAGAACTCTCTTGTGATAATAAAGGGGAGTATGTTCTCTAACGGAGTGGCCACAATATGAGTCTAGATCCAGATGGGCAGCCTGAATCATCTGGGTACAACTTCAATTGTAACCACACTACCGAAAAGTTCTTTCTCCCATAGAAATTTGCCTAGAAACATCAAATAAACAAATAAATTAATGAAAACTAACCTGCAGATGCAGTTTGAAAATTATGGTATTTCCTAAGAAGAAATTTTCTTTCTTCGCGAACTATCAATTCCTTTTCCTGGATGATGGCTATTTGATCACACAAGGCAGCATTTTCCTGAAATGAATCAAGAAGGAAATCATCAAAATACTACCATTATTTCTTTGTGTACATACATACAATTTCCTAATTAACAAAATGTGAATAAATTTTATGTGCAAATTATTCCCAATTGAAAGGATCAAGTAATTTCATTTTTGCAGTTCTCAAAGAAAATTATTCAATGTAAGATTAATCTTCAATATCCTACATTTTCAAAAAATATGTACACATATGCCCTTTTTATCCAAGATTAAATTCTGATTTAATGTCTTAATTAACAAATACTTCAACCTCAAATTTTAGAACTCAACAATTCACAAAATAAAATGTGTTTGTTTGTAAAGTTTTACATTCTTTAAGTAGTTACTTATAAAATTAAATACTACAAAAAAGGTGCTTTAATGGCTGAAATCACTTCCTTTTTCTTTTCAATTGTGAATGAAAGGGGAACTCTGCATGAGAAAACATCAAGATGCCAGAAGCTCGGAATTTTTTTGTGGCAACATAATTTGTAATTATGAAATAAAAAAAATGTGCTGAGCGCTAAAAGGAACGGTTTTAGGGATGGCAAAATAAATGTTTTTTGTTATAACTTGTAAAATGTCATTATAGTTACATAAAAGTATTAACCCTCTGAGTACCATTGGGTCATTGTTGATCCCAGTCGCTTGGAAATGTTACGGAAATTCATTAAAACACTGAGCAGTTTTAATTGTGGTTCAATGAATTATTTATCTTACTTCATTTTCAATTTCACTGAATACATTTATATATGCCTTACATTATGTAATGATTCCTAGAGAATGAGCTTGGGGTCCTTGACAGACCCCCTGCCCATGGTGTTTGCGGTAACTTTTTTTGGAATAAAATGCTTGGATTTGTTTAATAATATTGCACTTCTAACAAGTGTAAACACATTTTGATATTTTTCCTATCGATCAATAGATGGCAATGAAAAGCAATTTTAAGTTCCAGTCAAAAAAAAATAATTGTCACAACGTACAATTTGGAATGGGGAAAGGACCCCCATGGTATTTCACGTTCCAGCAAGACTGTGGTACTTGGAAAGTTAATTAAATTGACTAACAATATTTATTTACTTATTTTACAATAACACTCAATATTGTTCAACACTTTAAAATTCAAACCTAGAAATAAAGTAGTGAAACAACATAAAAAAATCAGCATTTTCTTAAATAATGAAGTCCAATATGAAGAAAACTAACAATGTGATACAATATGCTCCAAAGACAATAGGAAGAAAATGTGAATATGCAAAAGCAACTTCAATGCTTAGTGTTCATAGAATGATGGTTTTCTGCCTTCAGGAATGGTAAAATATCTTTCACGTACTCAATTTTTATTTGAAAGTTTGTCATCACTTTTCAGTTAAATCTGTGACTGAAAATATTTTTCAGAAAGTACATTCTTTCACATAATCCAAACCCAATAATCTACAACAATCTATTATTTCTGAGATATCTAAATAATTATGTATGTGTGTGTATATATTTACACACACACACACACACACATATCCACTGTGCCCGGGTAAGGAGCCTATTACTTGTATTTAACAATGATATTCCATCACCTTTGAAATCCAAGAAATTATGGCCATCGTGGACTTAAGATGTCTAGGAAGGGCATTTTTGTAGCAGTGAACATCTAAAACAAGTCAAAGGGTACTTCACATCTCATTTTCCTTTCCTCTAAAGTCCTTATTGCAATTCATACATGCATGTTCTTTTACCTAGTATTTGTGATTAATTCAGTTAAATGTACTATTCACAACAAGATTCAATCATAGAAATTGGAAATATTCTGTTGTTTTGGGCTGTACAATTAACACTCAACATGTTTTCAACTTTCTTCCCCATTACCCAAAATAATTTACAGAAAACTAATTCATTGCCTCCTTGAACTTTGTGCCAGAAAAACAGAGATTTGTTTATACCTGCAATATGTACACACAAGAAATAAGCAATCTGACAATAGTAACGACAATACTCTCTGAAAATCCATTTGAATAATTTATTTGGGTTTTAATGGAAATATTTTTATTTAGTACACATTAAATATTGATAATCAATCAAACAAACCGTAATTCATACAATACTGTCAATGGTCTCTGGGCAGAAGTAGAGCACATCCCTACTTCTACACAGCACCGACCAACTCGTGCCTAGACACCACAATTCCAAGATTCCCCCCTGCCCCATTTTTCAGATTTCCAACTAGTATAAAGATTACCGTTACACAAATTGTCATTAATATAATTGTTTTGGTAAATTAACTAATGTTTGACATGTAGCAAAGTTGCAAAGCATGTTTACTGTAAGTTTATTTTGTACTTGTGTTGTCTTTGTGTGCATCTGTTTTGATGAAACTGCAGTAGTCAATACTAGCAAATGAAGTTTGTATTTTCTTGTCAGTTTATATTATTTTGTACTTGTTTGTATGCATTTCTTGTGACTAAATTTGGGTTTTCATTAAAAATATTGATAAGAAGTTTAGTTACTTAATTTGAAATAGTTTTAAAAGTAATTAAAAAATTTACAAGTGTTTTAATGTATTTTTGGGGGGTTGGGAAAAATTTAGTCAACCATCATTTTTCTTTCTTCACATTATCTTTTGAGGCTTCAACTCCATGATGATGTATTTCCTATTTCGACTTAGTACTGCAAGTATTTTACACTATTAGGCATCTCACACATTCCAGTTTCCATTTAAGCCTATCACTGCAGACTTCTGCAGTTAATCCTCTTCCAGCCATCACCTTCTCCACTCCTTCCATTCACTTTAAACTCTTCCTCGTCTTCTGTGAGGCCATCATTGTTCACCCATTCTGTGTAAGTGACCGTACCATTTGAGCCTTTTAATTTCAATGGTATGAATAATGCTGAAACTCATTCTGCTTTTCTTTTTATTCCTTTGTTTCTTACTTTGTCCAACAATGTCAATTCACAGCTTCTTCCCCAATAATCCATTTCCATTTCTGTAGGTTTATTCTCATAACTTTTCGATATTTCCCAAACTTCAGACCCTTATGTGGCATTACTCTCTACAATAGTCTTATACAATCTTCTTTTAACATTCTTCCTCAGAGTTTTCGCAATTAAGGGTGTAATTGCCTTATAGCTACTTTACCTTCTGATATTCTACTCTGAATATCTTGTGTACTACCCGCATTTCCTGCTATTGGGGTAACTAGATAGATTCTGGCAGGATTTCAATTCTGGTCCATAAAACATACACACGGGTCGTGGCTTCTCCTCCTACAATCCGATATTCTGTTTTATTAAAATTTATTTCTAGCCCTCAATTTAAGTACTCTTTATGAAGTTCTAGCAACATATACATCTTAACACCTTGTTTCTCTATTACCATACAGTTTTTTTATAAGAACTTTGTTGTAGACTTTTCTTAAATCTATGAACACCAGGAGAGTTTCTAAATTATGGGCAAGCCATTTGTCGGTCACTAGTCTGATACTAAAAATATCATCAGTACATGAGCATCTCAAGCACTAAAGCAGCTTTGTTCTTCCACATTTAAAAGATCAATTTCAAGACAAAATTTTAGTATTTTTGCATACAGCCAGCTAATACTACAGAGCACAGATATGTCTCTGTAATTCCCACATGGCTTTCCGTCACCTTTTTTGTACATTGTTAGAAATGTAACCTTTTCCTCTTCTGGCACCGCCTCCCCTCATACACCTATTGTACAGTTGGCAGAGAATTTTGAAGAATACACTAGGACTGTTTTTTAACAGCTCCATATACACTGCATCTGGGCATCGAGAGTTTTCATTTTTAAATGTTCTAAGAGCCTTTCCACTTTCATTTGCTGTAATGTCTTCCATGTCATTATCCCCATCTCCAGTATTAATATTGTAAACGATGAATTCTTTTCTGTGTTCTTTCATCCATTTTTGATAATATTCTTTCAAGTGTTGTAAGTTTTTATGTTGTAAGGCGGAACATTGTTTCTCATTTGTTCTTAGTTTTGTTTGTTTCCAAGACTCTTGCTTTGGTATTGCCAATGCATTGATCATTTCTACACATTTCTTTTCCCAGGCAGCGCTCTTAGCTTTTATAATTCCCTTTCTTGTTTCCCCACTTATCTGACTACATCTTTTTGTCATCATCATCTTAAGTACTTAGCCATTTTCTATAAGCATTTTCTTTCTCTTACTTTCTTTTCTAAAGAAATATTCAACCACATATCACTTATTTCCCCTTTATCACTTGCTGCTTCTCTGAGGCTCTCATAAGCAGCTTCATGGATAGCTCTTAATTCTCTGTTGTAGAGAGATTGAGTAGTTGTATAATCTATATTTGATAGCTTTCCACTGGGTCTTAGTTTATATAAAAAATGTATTGAAGAGCGAGTTAGAAGATGCAGTTTATATTTTGGGATTTGTATGCTGAAAGGAGTGTCTTAAATATAATTTTGTTGGCTTTTATTCACAAACGGAAGATACAATTTCAACCTCAGCAAATAATGATCCGAGTAGCATTCGGCACCCCTATATACTCTGATGTCTTCCACCTTGGCTTTGTTGTTATTTTTGAAAGGTTTGTAACCTAATATTGTTCTTCTCGTTCCTCTAATCCATGAAAATTTGTGAATATCCTTATGTTTAAAGAATCCATTCCAGATTTTTAAGCCATATTGCATACACACTTCTATCCGCCTTTGACCATTGTCATTCACAGTTTCCTTTCCATACCTTCCGATAACATCATTTTGGCCTTGCCTTCCTACTCTACCATTAAAATCATCAAGTAAAAATGCATCTTTTCTACGAGCGATTCCACCTAAGACACTAGTCACTTGATTAAAAAATGCCATCTTCCCCGTTTCAGGAACATTGTCATTTGGGGCATATGTCCCCCAAAAAAAATCTCTATTATTTTTATTTTAACACCTACAGTTAAAATATTCACCTTGACACATGTCCAGATCTCAATATTATTTTTATATATATTTAGAATGGCAAAGAGACTCCTCACTTTGCTCTAATTTCTTTGTTCATCCCCACTAAATACATGAATGTAGTATTAAACTTCCTCTCTCCATTAACCCTTCTTTCATCTCTGACACGAAAGCAATTTCCATATCCCTACTTAGTTTTTCAAATACTTCTACTCTTTTCAGATTAAGAACCCGAACATTCCATTTCTATATTCATAAACCGCTCCCGTTTGCATTGTCATTTCTAGGACATCACTTACTTGGTGTCATTTACTGGGACACTTAGCAATCTAGCATCTGTTAACAGGGATAAGGATACTGGCCCTTTGCCCTGACCTGGAGGACCGGAGATTTCTTCTTCTGGGTTACCTTCCCCTAGACAGGCTGGCTTCCCTCACACCTACAGAGTCCTGCCCACCCTTACCCCAAGAGAAGGCAGGGATGTACCAAAGAGCTATTTCCCTCTCAAAAACAAAATTCATGAATAGTACATTCTATTAGCATTCCTTTATTTCGATTATTGAAGAAGGATCCATCCCCATCAACCTTGGAAAATCAGAGATCCACTGTATTACTCTTAGATAGGAAGCATAATATGCATTTGAATTATATATATTTTATGAACTAACTTTTCATTGCAGTTTATTTTACCTTAAAACCACTGATGTTATTTATCAAGCCAAAATATTTTACCTTGAATGATAGAAAAATTGTATGAAAAAATATTATGCAGTTTGCAATGGAAGAAAAAAATTTAGTAGGTATTTGGAGACAGCAATTTCAGTTTCCCAACAACAAAGTTAATGAAGAATGAGCATGAAGAGGCAGTCCTACAAACGCTAGCTACAACTGCACATACTTTCTAGCATTATTTCTAAATTCGCAATTTTTGAAAATTTAGAGAGTTCAACAAAAATTAGATTCACACCATTCTTTGAAGTGCCTCTTCTTCAATGGAAAAAATTTGGAGAAGTTTTTTATAAGTTCTTTTTTTTTTGAATTGTATTAATTTCAAAATGAATGAAATGAAATTTATTTATTTTTTCAAATAAATGTACATGACCCTTCTTAAAGACCTGATGTTTTGGAAGAAACTTTGTCCAAGTCCAAAATCACCATCTTCAATTTCACAGTTGTAGGCCAGGAAAAATCCACAATTTTTTTAAATAAAAAAAAATTCTGATTTTTTTATTTAAGTCAGATTTATTTGATTTAACTTCATTTTTTAAAATTGTATTAGATGTTTTTACATTACGTAATCGTTACAAATTATTTATCCTTAATTACTTTAAAAGCAGAAAAATGTTAATTAAATTATTATTAATTGTTGTAATTTTTATTTAAAAAAATTAAAATACAATACATTTGATGGGTCCAGTGCAATATCCCCCTAACTGACAAAATCTTTATATTTGATTTACTTATAGTTCCATACCCTTTGAAACACTTCTCTTTGCATCCAATTACCAAATAAGCTTGTGGCACAATCTATTGGCTTGATTTACAAGAAAGGCATTCTTCATTCAAAGAAAGTTTAGCATTTTTTTTGTGCAATACCACCCTAATCAAAAAGCACTTTTGTTGAAAACAAGTTAATTCATCAAAAAACTTATAATAGACAGCTTTTTAAATATTTAATTCTACTTATAGTCCTGTAAAAAAAAGTATGGGGCATAACGACTGTTACTTGCGCACCTTTCCTTAACCCTTTAACAGTCAGTGCTTCCTACTTCAAATTGAAGTTTATCAATATACACAAAGAAAAGTTAATATTATTAAAGCTAATAAGATTAACTATCGTTTTCATTAGTTTTACCAATATTAATTTTGTTTTTTTAACAAGCATTAAGAAAATTCCATATTTATTAATACTCATCATCTTAAGATGTACTATTAGTAGCTTTAGAAAACATTTTAATAAACGTAGAATTATAGACCCATTGAAGCTTTAAACATGTTTTTCTAGAAACTAGCTTGTGTGTGTTTGGGTAGTATTGCTGCTACACTAGTCTTTACCTACAGTTGTTTTTTTTAAATGTAATCAGTCTTAATTTTTAAGCTTGCAACCATTTCTTCAACACTCTTAAAGACTATAATCAGTATTCCAAAATTATTTTGGACTTTTTATAAATTTTCATGACCTCATTTAATATTAATAAAAATTGCTAAAAAATGAAGATATTCCAAGAAAAATGTTCCATTTCATTTTGTTTTTGTCCCCTGAGTGCCTTAATAGTCAGCATTCCATCCTTTCAAAAATTTCAATCATGATTAACATATCTTGATTCTGTGGGGACAAAGATGATTACAATAACTCCTCCTCCAAGGAATACATATACACTATCTGAATAGAAATTGACAAGTCCTCCCAACAAGAAGAAATTTATGCTTGTTTATTGGCATAAAAAATATTTCCTGCTATTTTAGACTGTAGGAACCAGGTGTGACATTTACTTTTCATTTATACAAAAGTGGTGTACAAAATCCCAATTTATTCAACAACTGGTACACATTTTGGTATGTAATAATACAAGCTACAATGACTTAAAAGAAACGACAACAATACTGTATTAATACCATCAAACATGCCAATGGAAATAAAAATGGCATGAACAACAAAGTTAAGATTACAAAATAAATATCACACAACACAATGTAGAACACAAACTCCTCTTCAATCAATACAGCATCAAAAAGAGAGTAAGGTAACAAAGATCAGAAGGGACTTTCTACTACTAAAAATAGAATTAACTGTTTGACAAATTTCAACTATTACACATGCAGTTCTCAACATAAACATTGAATCTTTGTTGTAAAGCAATACTAGGAATTAAGTCGTATGACAAGTATACAGATTAACCATAAAAAAGAAATAACACGTCACATGTAATAACATGTAAATGTAACATCTTGAGGATGGTTGCTAAAATACACAAAAACAGTATTTAAGCTCTAAAATTTATTGTTCAGCAACAATTTGAAGGTTATTCATTTACTCAACATTTATTGGGCAACTAGAATAAGTAATATGTTAATTCATAAAAACTTAGTCTGCCATAAATCGACAAAATATTTCATTATTTCAAACATTTCCCCACTCAAAGTTACACACGTTCTACCAATTACAGTAATTTTAATGGCAACACTCATACTGCAGATCTATTTCCATATTTCCTGCAATACATTTAATATCAGTACGAATTTTCAAAAGCCTCTCTAGATGAAACAACAGAATCATGCTGGAAGCTCTACATTCTATTAACAACTGGGCTAACAAATCCAATTTTATTTTATGAAGAGAAAAATCAGAATTTATAATTTTCTCCAAGAAAAAAGATTTTACAAGCAGAAGCTGCTCTTAAAATTGGCAAACATTACCTAAGGAAAAACAAACGTATGCAAAATAATTGCCACGATGTTCATCTAAAAACGTACTTGAAAGAATCTCATTACTTCTGTCAAATCGGAGTGTACTTCGAGAATAAATATTATTAAAATCTTCAGTCATCACCAAAATTGAGAGCCAAAGCTTCTACTTTAAGTAACTTTTACCAACAATCAACCCATTCGATGGATCTGTTGTGTATAGCTCAAAGTAAAAGCCTTCTGGAGAAACTCAATCCTGTTATTAACACAAGACATTTATACCTGGGGACCTTCAGAACCAGACAACTAGCATAATCTGGACTTCTTTCAGTAGATTTATGAAGGAAGTTTCTATGCTTAAAATTTACATACCTCCAAACCCCACTAATTAATATATCTTCAACCCCTACAAAACATGTTTGCCATTCAAATTTTCCAAAACTCCTACATGAAAGACTTATCCAATTTATATAACCAAAACCCTTATTTTCTCAACACACCAAAAAATTTTAAAACTTCCAAAAATTCTACACATTATTCAAAACAAGAAGATCTGAATGTGCCATTATATCCTAAAGCCCATCGAACTGTCACTTCCATCTCCCAGACTACTTTTCAAATTACACAAGTTAAGCTAAGGCTACACAAACCATGGGATTTATGTACCCGTAACTCCACTAACCCTGAAATCATCAATGATTTGTCATCAGCTCTAATGTGGATCCAAAACTGATCTGATTCAATAGATATAAGAACATTTCTGCCTTCTAATACAAATTTTAATATCACACTTGCAAGGCACCCATCCCAGAAAGGAATCTCAGAAATCGAAAAAGGCAGACTCAGCTGCTAAAGCAGTAATTGCACTCCAACAAAAAGGCACAGGTGGAACTCTAGAGGACTCCTCAAAGAAAGATTTTCTAACATATATAAAGAACTTTTGGGACTGCAAATGGAAAAGTTCTCCACCAAACATAAAAGTTAATAGACAAGTCATGCTAATAAGACTACGTATCTGCCACTTCAATCTCAGCTTCAGCATACCATTTAAAAACAAAATCAGACCCTGAACCATGTTCAATTTGTGATTCGACTATCCCCTGAAGATGTTTAAGAATCAGTTCACAAAACATTATTATAACATTATAACCTTCAACTAACTCAATGAATAAAGATTGATATTTCAAGCAAGTAATTTTTTTTTTTTTTTTTTGTTTGTGTAAAAAATGAAAGGATACCTTAACAATTGAATTGTTTAATAGTTAAACATTGCCAACAGTCCACACAAGCAAAATTGTATCAATATCTTTATTTTTCACGTTCGCTAATATAGGTTAACTATAATTACACAAAACACCACATTTGGAAAATGTATGACCTTTACATCTGAATACAGTGTTAAAACAATCCATTTTGTACTTTTCATCCCACCAGTAGAAGATGAAAATGTACTAACTAAGCGAAATAAATTATAATTTTATAAAGAATACTGAATGATCATCTAGACTGAATTATTCTTAATTATACTGCGATATATCATTATGGTTGCCAAGGGCTGAAATCACATCTAAGAAAGCTTGGCCAACCTTTCACAGATACCAACAAGAATGTTCATTCTAATAATATAGATAAATTGTTTTGAAATAATTGAAGATTGATAAAAATAAACAGAAAAATACGTACAAATACTAAATCTTTAATCAGTCTCTTCAACTTTCGAGTCTTCTTCTTATATTTTTTCTCGTTGACAAAATCCATTCTTTCTTAACTGCAACCGGTTTCATATATGCCAATCGCAATAACCCACTCCGTTGTCACAGACCACCTCGTAAACAACTCAACGGCGTTTATAATATAAAATAATAAATCCCTCAACAAATTACCGAGCAGGGAAATCACACGGCTATTATCCTAAGATTTTCAACATGTTCAGAATCCGAACCCAGCCCATACTGGCGGTACGTACTATTGATCCAGGGCCGGTTTTCTCAATGTTAAAAGGCGGGGGAGTAAGTTTGTTTCCTCAGTCCCGGACCTGGTGCAGACAGCGCAGCTGTTGCATTTTGGCGCGCATTTTCAAAGGAAGGTTGTGCGAATTCATTGTGGTGCGTGTAGAGAATACTCAACACTGTTTTTCTTATGATTCAGATTAACTTCATTTAAATAATATTTTTAAATATTGTATTAGATGTGTTTACTTAAAACCAAAATTGTAAAGTGATTCATTTATCCTTAATTACTTTAAAAGCAGAAAAAAGTGAAAACATGAAGTTTTAAAATGATAATTTCCTTATTGTTTGTATTAGTTGTTTTTTCACATAGATAATATACATTTGAAGGGTCTGGTGCAATACAGCCCTAACCCACAAAATCTTTAAATGTGAGTACTTATAGTTTCATCACTTCTCATGTGTTCACGTTATCAAATAAGCTTGTAGCAACAGCTGTTAGCATGAGTCAGAAAAAAGGCATTATTTATCAAAAAAATTTTACCATCTTTTCTGTAATATTACCTGAATCAAAAAACCTCTTACTGTTAAAAACAACTTATTTCATTAAAAAATTTACAACAATATTAGGCAGTTTTTGAAATATTAAATTCTATTCAATAATTGTCCCGTTCCTTCCCACTTAAATGGTATTTTATCAATATACACAAGGAAAAAGGTTAATATTATTAAAATTAATATAATTAAATACCATTTTTATTAGTTTTAACATTTTTTCTTAAGTATCAATAAAAATCCATTTTTATTAATGCTCATCTTCTCTAAGATGTTATACTTTATGTGGCATTAGCAAACATTTTACTCCAAATCTAGAATTATAAATATACTTGAAGATATAACGCATTTTTCCTGAAACTAACTCGGTGTGTGTATTGTTCCTAAATTTGCCATCATCTACAGACAATGAAATGCTGGATAAAAACTATTATATCATCCAAGTCCATTAGTAAATAACTGCTACAGATTGTTTATTGTTCATTTCATAAGCATGCTCATTTTAAAGTATATTGCATTGTATTTTTTCTCGAAATTCTTCAATTATGTGAAAAAGTTTATAAGAAATATATTGTAACGGTACAAGCTCCTGCGTTGGAAAATATGTCCATGAAAAAAAAAGAAAAAATAGCAGACGCCCGCGACGCAGCTGCGGGGAAGGGGGTCGTAGGCATTTGCGCCCGTTCGTCTATTGAGGCGAGGGTTCTATAAACGTTTATGGCAGGACACCCCCGCGCCAAATGTCAAGTGGTGCCGCCTATTCAAGCGACCGCTCGTAAAATGAACCCCAACGCTGAGTGCGCCTTCTCGGGGGGAACAATTCACAACCAAACGATCAGCGGCGCACGTGCGAAGAAAACAGGCCGATAGTTTTTTACAACAGCAACGGACATTCTGGCCGTTTAAGAAAGACTTCCTATTTGATCTAATCTGATTTGATTTGATCTTTTTCTATGTGATTGGTCAGACACACGCCTCCACCCTGCTCCGGGAAATTCAACCCTGCGTATCGGGAGGATACACGTTCTTTGGAGGGAGGGGGTACCGAGGCTTGATGTTACTAGGCCGCCGCTCGGTAAGCACTGTGTGGCTGGAGAGGGCCGCGAGTGGTCGATTCGAAGGGGTGGCTTGAGACGGCCGCGAGTGGTCGATCCCCTGAGTGACTGGAGACGGCCGCGAGTGGTCGATGAGACTTGACTTTATAACTCGGCCACGAGAAGTAACTCGATGTCTTGACTCGGCCATGAGAAATCAACTGATTTCGATCTCGATTTGATAGTTCGGTCACGAGTATTCACTTCGCTTGCTCAGTTAATCAAGTAGCATTCGAAGCATATTGCGGAGGGAAGTTGTTTGGCTTCCATTCACCGCCGATGATCACCGTGGCTGCCTGAGGTTGGTGACGCTGATTGGAGTAGTGGGCCCCGCGGGAAGCGCGGCGACATCCAACGGCCACGCTGGGAGCCCCTGTGTTCACCGCCCCTGCCTGGAAGGGGGCAGCCCGAACAGGGACGACGGGCGACTACACCACCGGGCGTGCAATGAGGCCCGCCAACAGAAACGAGGGTAAATAATCCGCTTGGCTCCCGCATAAATGCGGTCGAACACTTACTGAGCGAAGCGAGGGGATGGAAAGGGTGCCTTCAGAACAAAGTAACCATGACGACCCGTTGCTTTTTTATTGTATTAATTTAAATAGATGACCATGTCATAATAAAAGAAAGGGTCGTTTTATAATTTTATTAAAAATCGTAAAATAATTGTAATGCATAATCATCAATTTTTTAAAGTAAATGTTTGTTAACGCAAATGTTTTTGACCATTATTGTTGAAATTCCCATTCCCGTTCCAGACAGATACGCGTGGGGTTACAATATTCTTTGTATAAACTGTGTAATTGATTTGAGTCTTCATCTCTTTAACTTAATATTTATTATTTGTAATATTTGAAAAAATAACTTAAATCAATGATTTTAAAAAACATTATCATTTGATATAAATCATGATTAAAATCATACCAGCCTTAATTTTTGGTGACATTTTATAGCCAAAAATAGAATTGTAATTTTGATACAATATCAAACATTGGTTCAGTGACTATTTTGGGTAAATCTTTGAAAACCAAGGAAAATGAAACATATTTATATATTATTGTAGTTTTATGATTGGCAAGTTGATTCGTCTTGTAATAACATACCAGTAAATATGTTTAGTGTTCTGGGATTAAAGAGGGAATTTGCATTGTTTACAAAAAAATCTTTTATGAAATGAACATTTGTGGAAGATATAACAATTTTAATTTGGCCAGTTTCTCCCAAGTTTTAGGCAATCTTTAAAATAAACAATCGGCACAGATTTCTTCTGTTTAGGCTGCAATGCAAGATTTTTTTATTTTCTATAGCTATCTGATTGGTTACTGCACGTCATGACAATATTTCCACAAAGTCCACACACAAACTATCCTCATTGAAACCTACACATGCGCAGAACAATACTGAATTGTTACGGATGACAGAATTTTGACGGTATATGTAGAAAAATTGGATTAGATTTTTACTATAATATTCAATAATACCAATACAGGATTTATTGTTCAGATGTTTCATTTACCAATTCAAATTCGGCTACATTTAATTAAAAATCATCTAATATATATTAACCGTTTTTAGCACTGAAGCATGTGAAACATCCAAAAAAGTATTATACCTATGTTAATATTTTTAAAATAAACGTTAGATATTTAGAGTATATTATTTATTACACACTGTTCTTTTATTACACATTCCAAAACAAAAGTTTTTTAATTCTTCACATTCAAAATTGTTTTGATTATTTATTAATATATTTCCAGTGTTTGTTAGGCAAGTTTTTCTAAACAAGGCAATTATTATGTGAAATATATATTGCTGAAATAATATATTTGTCTACAATATCGAGACTAGCAGCACTTGCAGCATCAAGATAAAAAAGATTTCACTGGCACACATTGTAATAAGATTTTCTTGAAATGTTCTTTGAGAAGACAAGAGGGCTGGGCTTGTAAGAAACACTGTTGATACAATTCCATCTTTAGTTAGTGAAGTCAAATTCGTTTATATCTTGCCAGTTATCATACTGCAACTCCAAGATCACCTCCAGAATGGAAATGTAACTCGTACACCTAAGCAAATAAAATTAATTACATTTTCATCATATACTAATTAGGGTGTACCTATTCTAGAAATGCAAACAATAATGAGTTATGTATATTTGAAAATTAGACATTTTGAATACCAGAGTATTGCAAACAATAGATATATGGATATACAATAGACATATTACAAAACTTGTCCAATACCATACGAAATAATATAATTACAATACTTTTAAACAAATAGAGCAGAATAAATGACATGTACAGGTTAGGTTATACTACATGGATTTACGTATTTTTAAGACTATTTTGCATGGTGTAAATGTTCACAAATGAAATAATCAATTACAATTATGCAACAAGATTCCAAAATGAATTATAAATACCTCCACTGCAGGTAGGGCGAAAATCCTAGCAATGTACTTGTCTAGTAACAGTTTTCTTAATATCATCTTCCAAAACACAGAAAACAGTTTTAGACATGAAAAATAAATATCGCGACACAATTCACTCTACTTACAATGCACAACATTCTACATAATAACAAAATGCTGAAAAATATCGATAAAAAAGAGCACCTACCTGCTTGCAGCCTGTAAGTTGCTGCAAGTAACGAAAACCAAACACCGCCTACATTGCCAGCTTTTTTGAATTGTATGACGTCACACGTTTAGTTCGGCTCACGTTGGACCTGTTGTAGATGGCGCAAAAATCATTACCTCGTTTTGACCGGCAAGTTTCCCAACCTTGCTAGTGATCGTACCGTACTGGCCAGGGCTACCGAACTACGTGTTAATTCTCGCGACTAGCGTTAGTGCTGCGTTCGAACGGGCGGAATCCCAACTAAACTAAGTGGTGGTAGGGAACAGATACCATGGTGGGAGTAATATTTCCACTAATTAGATGCACTGTATTTTTTGTACTTTCCTTTTAGCGTAATTTATAATTAGTTCTAGGATTCAGTAGGAAATGTAGGATATACTGGCATAGAAATGACTCAGGATAACAAACAACTCAATAATGAAATGAAATGGCAGATATATCAAAATTAAATCGGAAAAGCAATGGTAAATTTTCTAGAAGAGATAAACAAATTCTCCAGGTAATACAATTTAATAAACATTGATTTTGGAAATAATAGCAAAAATCATAAATTCACAACAATCGTGTAGTTACTTCAATAAATCAACATAATATCTATTATGATAATATTTGATCTCAAAGTGCCTCTGGAGAGAAATCTCTTTCATCAATCAATATTGAAGTGATTACAAATCCA
>BOPP01000386.1:150264-168508 GCA_017312745.1 Gryllus bimaculatus | reverse complement strand
GGCGTCCCTTGCAGCGAAACGCCAAGTTAGTTTTCGAACTACCCGTGACACGAACTGGGCAGGTTTCGTAACACAGTTGAATTCTCAGCTTGAGCAGAAACCAGTGAATACAAAAGATGAGATCGACGAAGCAGTGAATCACTTCACTGTAACATTTAAATCGTCTATCAAGCGTCTATCAACTGTCACGCGTGTAGAGAATTCTCGCCCTGACCTCACAGATGAGCAAAGAAGAATCTTAAGAGAATTGCGCAGAACTGTCAAAGTTCATCGCCGCTATGGCGATCCCGTTGACGGAGAGCGGGCGCGCAATCTAAGCTGAGAATTCCGTTCATCTCTACGGGGTGAGAGAGCTGCTCAATGGTCTGACACTATTTCGAAATGTAATCTACGAGAGGCACATTTGGGATCTTTCTCGTGCGCTGGGCTGCAAACCTGGAGTAAACTGCCCGATTCAGAGCAACGGCGGGACGAGGGCGCCCGGCGCTCCACCACCTCGGCCCGTTTACGCGTGGGACCACGCGACAAAAAGCGAAATCTTGGCGAATTCTCTAGCGTTGCAATTCCGCGCGTTCGAAACGGGCTAGAGCTACAAAAGATGGCGGAGACGGCGCTCGCAAGGGCGCTGAGGCCGTCCGCTCCGCACATCCTGCACGAGACAGGCAAGGCGGCGTGCACAGGGCCTTTCACAAATGAAAGGGTCACAGCACGTCGCCTTCACCTTCCGCGCACTGCCCCCGCACAAGCTCTCTGAGCTCTGCGACGCGGGGGGGGGCAGCAAGTGCGTGGGAGGCGATCGCCGCTTACGGATGCCGGAAGCCGCGCGGGCGGCGCGGAAACGCGCTCCACCAGGCCAGCGTCGCCTGATAATGAAGACGTCGCGGACGCTTGAGTAAAGTCGGCGCCGTATCGATTAAAAGGCAGTGTAAAATGTGTAAATAGTGCTGTGGGTATGAATGAATGAATGAATGGGATTGTAAATATAACCTAAGAATGAATGCGTGTGAAAATGAACAAAAGAAAAGAAGAAACAAGAACAATACCAAGAACTAATCTGAACATCAATATGATTAAACAAAACAAACAATTCCCAAAGAGGAAATGTAATTTGTTTTAAGTTAGTATAAGTTAGTTTATTTAAGTTACCGCCCTTGCAATCTGCAAACGCCTCACCGACTGCAGGAAATATGTATTCCAAAGGTAAATAAATTCCCGCCCTCCAGGGTAACTGGAGAGGGGAAAATGAAAAAAAAACGATTACGGACGGCCTTCTCTCACCCCGCGGGGAGCCTGCCCCTGATTGGCCGGTGCACTCTCTCCGCATTGGCTGACCACCAGGCTAACCGACACACGGGTAGAGGAGAAACTTAGCCCTATTTTAACTCGTGCGCAGTACATCTCCGCGCATTACGCCCTGAGGAAGGTCGCAGAATGGCGACCGAAACGTTGGCACCTTTGCCATGGACGCGGCTTCACCCGGACAGCCAAGTAAATAAGAGATCAGCAAATGAAAATGAATATTAAAAACATTCTACAATTTACAATTGAATTATTTGAATGCATTTTCAAGGCAAACACCATGAATACTGGCAGCGATGTACTGGCATACTTGCTGCAATGTACCATCATTCACTGACATTACTTTTGTAACCACAAATGATGATTACCTAGGCTAATTTGATGAGAAACACTTAATTCGAATTATTTCCTTTTTATGGCATTGCACTCTGCCACAAACTGTTCCCCGAACAAATAAATTATACAAAGAAGTTAATTAAAGAAGTCTTACCAGGTGTAACATCCACTGAAATTTGTGATGAATTTTGAATCGGGTTATCTGAAATTGAAAATAAACATTAGAGAATCACTTTACGGCGAACTATTGAAATGCCTGAATGCACATCGAAGGAAATGAAGAACTTACTTCCCTTTAACTGGATTTACATGATCTCATGTCCTTTGAGTGGCAGATATAAAGCTGTTCCATGCATATAAATTTACTGCGTGAGATGATTGAGAAGAGCAGGATTTCCAATAGCTTGAAGCCATTCTTTACATCTAAAACAAATATATTAATCTATATAAAACAATCACCATTCAACAAAAATATATTAAAGAAGCAGTATTCATCGACAAACTACATATATAAAAATTTACGTGATGGACAACGTAATAGAGATAGAAGACTAATTCTTTGATGGTTTAGAGCGTCTGCCCAGACGACATGTCGGCCAGAATATTTTGATATCCTTGACGAAAAAGATTGCAAATCCCGTTTAAGGTTAAAGAAGACTACAGTTAACAAAGTTATGTCTTTGATAGAACAGAAAATATAAACAAATGATTTGTGAACACCGTCTTATATTTCTGCAATGCCCTGGTAAAGTAATGGTCCTTTTAAATTAATTTTATTTAAAAATAGTAAAATATATACTTTGTTTTTTGTTAGAAATTCTGAGGTGTCACCAATGAAACGACTTCTTCTTACTCTGCGTTATTGTGAAATGGTATCATTTTTTATCGTAATTAGAGACTTCATTGAAGTGAGCTATATACTGCTTCAAGTGTAGTGAGTTCGTGAAGTTTCAAATGAATATAGAAATCTTCCAAGAAAACTTATATGAAATTTCTATATTTTCTAGAGTTCTCGCAGCAATAGATTGCACATATGTTCCCATACAATTACCTGGTAATATGTAACATACATTTTGTCGATGTTTAAGAGAAATGACATCTCAAAAATATCATTTGCAGGTGAATGGTTGTATGTTGAGTGGAGCCGATTTTATAGTGTTGTACTGTACACAGTGACTGTCTTGTGAACTATCTTTATGAAATGTTTTTTAATAAATTAATTAAACGCAAGTATCCTTTTCTTTTTTAACAATCAATGAATTTTTTTCTTCGGCGATTCGTGTGTCAATTACACTCATCAACATATATTAGATAGGC
Source organism: Gryllus bimaculatus (assembly GCA_017312745.1). Taxonomy (NCBI): domain Eukaryota; kingdom Metazoa; phylum Arthropoda; class Insecta; order Orthoptera; family Gryllidae; genus Gryllus; species Gryllus bimaculatus. The sequence continues at coordinate 165,556 of BOPP01000386.1, read as the reverse complement.
CTAATCGGCATGATCCGTCTGAGTATAAAAAAAAAGTCAAACAAATTTTAAAGACAGTTTTTAAGGACAGTTTTTAGGTCATAAAAGATTATTCAATCTTCTGGGCAATTATATCACTTAAAGTTTATTGTTTTCAGAGCGATTTTTCGGGGAATTCATTTTCCCCATCTTCAGGCAATTCAAACGAAAGATCAAACAAAAATTGAACACACACGCACGCACACACACACACATACAAATATATTTATAATTTATCTATGATGCCCCCCCCCAAAAAAAGATAGGCTGGATCCGCTCCAGGCATAAGACATGAAAATAGATAATGAAAGTGACATTCACTCAATCAGCATACCTGACGCACTTAATTTTTGAAAATACCTTACTGTTTTGTAAATATCTTTCTTCATTCTTTCTTCATTTATGTTGTTTGGCATGACACTCACAATTACACTTTGAAAAAACTTAATTACTATGACGTAGAAGCACTTGAAAAAAGGAAGTATCCTAACAAATCTCTTGGGGCCGTACCGAGTGGACACTACACTGCGGCGCTTGGCTACGGCAGGATTGACGGAGCGGTCATACAGAATTTGTGACCTGCGCACGCTATATGCTTGCACTACCCCCTCTCAAATCCTGCATTTCTATGAAGACCGCTCCCGACAAACGGCGAGGTAGTCGGCGCGAGCTTCCCGTAACAAAAGCCCTATTGCCAGGTCTCACACAAATGCCTTTACTGAATCTCGTTCATTTCTTCAGAGCAAAAAATAAAAATAGCGCGCTCATATTCCTCAAGTTGCAAGGTGATAGAGCAATATGAAGAATTTTAAAATACTATTAATTTGGGGGGGCACGTGACCATGTGACCTTATGATAGAACCGCCTCTGGTAGCAGTAGCAGTACTTTGTAGTGTACATAGAAGTGTTAATTTGATTTTTTAAATTCAAAATTTTTTTGAACAATATTTTTCTGAAGAAACTCTTGTATCAAGTTATGATGAAATTTTTAGTATTAATAGTAGTATTCAATAAACTTATAGTAATGAACACTATATAATTTATAAAATAACTTTCTTCTTTATTCTTTCTCAGTGTACGAAATTTTAATTTTTTTAAAAATTAATTACATTCATTTGGTTTTAGCATTACATAAAAATAATTTTAAAACCTTCTTTATGGTAGAGATTATAAAAATGAATTTAAATAATTTAAAATATTGAATTGGTAAGTTCAAAACAATTTCATCTCGGTAGCTCAGTAATCAGAAAAACTGGACACAAACCAGGAGACCCAACATTTATTTTCGGTCAGAGTGACTAATTCTTTGAAGAATTTGAATTAAAACTCATAAAGTAATGTAACAATTAGTAGAAATTTTGTCAAACGTTATACATTTTTCACACAATGTATGTTATCAGGCGTTAAAATAACTTAATACACAATAATAAATAATATTTATTTCTATAAAAATTATTATATGTGAAATTAATAGCTTGATTATATATATGGAAATCACCAAATATTTGATTATGGAGTAAGAGAATGTATAGAATTATTTTCCTAGTCTGTGATCCATTGTTTAATACAAATATAAATATATTTAAGACAGTTGTTACTGTGTTGAAATAATTCTTATTGTTATTACATTGTATGACTTTGAATTAATAAATTTCAAGCAGAGTACTCGCCTTTCACCGCTGAGGCTGAGATTTATTCTCCATGCAAAAGAGAGAAACAGCCCCGGGGGATATATGTGGTTATGGTGAGTAGCTATACCTACACGAATAGTTCCGAGGGGGTAAAATACCCACTCGGAATTTCGGGTGACAAAAACATTCCATAAACGTTAAATTCCAGAAGTGAACGAAGCTTCTCGGTATTGCGTCGACTGAAAATGTACACTAAGTGATCAAAAGTATTCGGACACATGGCTGAAAATGACTAACCAGTTCTTGGTGCCCTCCATCGGTATGCTGTAATTCAATAGGGTGTTGGCCCACCCTTAGCCTTGATGACAGCTTCCACTCTCGCAGGCAACTTTCAGTCAGGTGCTGGAAGGTTTCTTGGGGAATGACAGTTCATTCTTCACAGAATACTGCACTGAGGAGAGGTATCGATGTAGGTCGGTGAGGCCTGGTACGAAGTCGGCGTTCCAATACATTGCCAAGGAGTTCGACAGGATTTACGTCAGGACTCTGTGCAGGCCAATTATTATATACAGGATGTTATTGTCGTTTAACCACTCCGCCACAGGCCGTGCTGTATGAACAGGTGCTCAATCGTGTTGAAAATGCAATCGCCATCCCCGAATTGCTCTTCAACAGTGGGAAGCAAGATGTTTAAAACATCAACGTAGAACTGTGCCATGATAGTGTCACACAAAAGAACAAGGGGTGCAAGCCCCCCCCCATGAAAAAGACAACACAACACCACTTGGGACGTGTCCGGATACTTTTGATCACATAGTGTATATACGATCAACTATGGAACAAGATCGGCTCACCAGTATTTTAATTTTACATGTTGATGAGAATATGACCGAGAAAATCGATTTGCAAAAATTATTAAATGAAATTATATAAAAAATGCAAAAATCGCGATGCATTGAATTGCAAAAATTAATTCTGACCTGAATGCTGAAGTGACATAAAATAAATATGCTTGATGCAAATTGATGATAATTTGATGAAACACATGACAATTTAAAAAAAAAGTTTTGTATTTTTCACATCATGTACATTATCGGGGGACGATGATTCATGTACATTATCGGGGGAAGGGGTTACCCCACCTTGGTCAACTACACTTTTGGTTTTATCACTAATCGCCTGATCTGGATTGAAAAGTGAAAAAATTAGTTATGATTCATGCAAATATATGAATGTGAACTTTTAGAGCGTTTTTACAGCACTGAATTAAACTGTTCGTTTAATCGCATTTAGCTACTTAAATATTTTAATAGCAAATTAAAACGAAGGGCGGGAATATATTTTCAGCAAACGCTGATGTCCATAACTACAACACTCGAAGTAGTAATGATATTGATCAGATAACAATATCAATAGCTGACTAGAAAATCAATTCCCATACAATGCATGTATATTATTTTACACCTTGCCAGATTATATAAAACGATTAAATTCGATACAAAAGTTTAAGTCTCAAGTAAAATATTTTCTGCTGCACAACTGTTTCTATACAATTAGAAACTATACCAAGCATCCAAATGGAAAGTAATATTAATTTAGTGTATTATTTACTATTTGGATTGTATAATTCTTTAGAACTTGTAACACGTATTGTAATTTAGGTGCTAGGTCAATGACACCCATCTCGTTCAGGTTTTCGTCCAGTTTCCCTGATCCTCGTGTAAATGCTGAGATGGTCCTTTGTTTTGCTTCTGGACATAAATGTAACATCAAATTAACTTCTCCCCATAGCACGTCACACACAGTTTTTGACGTAAATAAATAAATTTAAAAATCTGGGAATAAAAAAAAGGTGCTTGTCTCTAATATAGGAAATTGATTACACATTATTTCCAAGTTATATCTTAAATAACCCTTTTCATGTAAATAAAAATGTATTTTTTTAATATTAAATATATTACAAAACAATTGAAAATTGACAATATTATGGTAAATTTTGTTTCATATGCCTGCAACATTTTCGTGCCAATATATCCATATTTTAAATTTTCCGCTATAATTTGCTCCCAAACCACGGGATTATCCATTATGGCGGCTTTGTTCTGCTGGACACTTTCTCGGGGCCTTTTGGTGTACAATCGAGAAGGCCGTGAAAGAATGACAGTTTACAGCAGCTGATCAGTAGTGCGTCACGATTCGTGCATCTGTCACTTGGAATAGGAAACCTGAATTTTCTTCCAGTATTAGAAGAATTCGGTAAATTTGGGCCATAATATTTTCTCAGGTGAGTGGGAACGCAGTACTGCCATCTAATTGAAGATCGGTTTTGAAAGCAACGTAGAGTATGTTGTATGTGTGTATCAGTATGTTTTTATTTAAATTAGCCTTTTCAAATGATATAGAGTATGAAACACAATATTGTAACTGCTAACGTGATTGATATATTTACTATTCTATAATCCAAGCAAAATTATGTTCATTTATGCTGTGTCAATAAAACTAACATATAAGTAGCAGTTGGTCATATGGGCAGCATGGTCAGGGTTGGAGACTGATTAGTTGTGATAAAATTCATATTGAATGGTCTTTTATGTGCGAGGATATTAAGGGAATATATATGTCTGTTTTTTTAATTCTTTTCTTTTCTTCAAAAGTTCTTTTGTAATCTGTATATGGCAGTTTTGCTCGTAACTTAGCGACTTGCTACAGAGTGGATTTTATGTATGTTTTTGTTAATGAATCATCTTTGCTTGTGCAGCACTGGTGAAAAATAAGGGAACATGGGAGATTTGACAGTAATGCAGCCATTAAAAGTAAATATTTTTATGGAAGTCTTACTTGCTTGTACTAATGATGCAACACTGCATGTTTTTGATGTGTGGTTGTGAATGGGAAAATTCTGTTATCTGGTAATAAAGCAAATAATTTTTGTAAAAAATTAAATCTTTTTTTTTTTGTAACACTGATTTTTTTAATGGAAAATGGAATGCGTATATCTTTTAATAAAGTGTTTTTGTTTTTAGGTAAAACATTGGTAAAGACTATTTAAAAGTATATTCATTTTTTGATAGCCCTCAAATAAATTTACTGTGCCTATCATATGTTTTATTCTCTATGACCATCAATACTTTAATACAAATGATGTTTACATCTTAATTACCACAAATTGCCAGATAGCAGCATTTCCTTTATAGTAACTCAATGAATATTGGTAATTGTGAAATTCACATTTTAATTCTTATCTTTTCTTCATTTTATTTAAATTATGCATAGATTGCTCTTTACCATTACATTTCTGGCCAATTGTAAAGTGTCATGCTTTGGTTGTTAATTTTATGGATGTCTCCATGATGGTCAATTATTATTTCTTCAAAAAGAAAAAAATTGCTGTATGTATTTTACAACAAATACAAACCCGTTTTGAAACTAACTCCTATTTTCAAACAATTCACAATACGTGCAAATTCCTCCGTGAGATAAACTTTCCATTTCATTGCACACTTGTGAATTATTTTAGGAGTGTGCATTGAATAATAAATGTAGTAGTAGTAGTAGTAGTAGTAGTAGTAGTAGCAGTAGTAGTAGTAGTAGTAGTAGTAGTAGTAGTAATTATTATTAATAATAATAATTAATGATGTATGAATAAATTAAAAATTCATAATTAATAATAATCTTTTTCTTCTTAGATGGTTCCTACCCCTAAGAGTATGATGTTCATGACTTCCATATTTTTCAGTCTTCCCATTGATCATTTTCTAATCATTTCTCCTCCATCACTACCTGTATACAGGTCTTACAGTTCAAAACAGGTCTGCCTCTTCTTTGTTGCCTTTCAGGTATCCAATTTAAAATTTGTTTTGGCCATCTCTCATTTTGCATCCTCTGGACATGTCAATACTATAGTAGAGATTAATTTTGTAGTCTTCTGGTTATGGTTGTTTGAACCCCAGCTCTTTCCCATACCACTTCGTTACTTATCTTGTCCTTGTTATCTGCAATGATCTTCTCATAAAGTCGTGCTTTACTTACTGTATTCTTTCTCTACAGTGTTTTGTTAAAGGCCACATATCTGGTCAATATATTTTCCCTACACTGAGGAATATTCTTCTGTGTATCTTGCCTTAATACACTGTAAGGCCATGAAGAGCTTCGATTGCATTTCTGCCCATTGCGAGTCTAGTGATGATATCTTCATCAACTTTCTCATGCTCAGTAATTATAGTCCCAAGATATTTAAATTTTTAACACTTAGCTATTTCGTCGACAACTTTAATATTAGATGCATAAATATTTTGTCTTTCTAAGTTTGATTTTAAGTCCCCGTATTTCGTATTCTTTTTTTAATTTCCTCAGCATAAACTCCATATCTACCGGATCTGATGCCACAAAGCAAAACGTACCATTTTTATCAAATTTACCATTTGCAAAACGTACATAATGTAAGCTCGTATCATTTATGAGAACTCCCATTTGAGAACATTTCTTGTACCAAGTTTCCAAACTTGTTCCATGTATATATTAAAGAGAAGTGGCTCAGATTCTACAAGTGGCTCTGATACCACATTCTTGTTGTTAAAACAAAAATTTAGTTATTTTTAACACTTTGGGTAATTTTCCTCCCCATTTTGATACATGCTTTAGTATTCTGGTACATTTTTTTAACCAAATTGATCCATTTTTCTGGAACATTGTTTTCTCATTGCTGATAAAATTTTACATCTAGGAACACTGTTATAGGCCTTTTCCAGGTCAATAAACATCATGTTTGTCAATAATGCATATAATGCATTTTTCTCTGTTATCTGGTGTATTGGATTGGAGCAATGGATATTATCTAAACATGACCTCCCACTTCTGAAACCGCTTTGTTCTTTGCTGTATGTTATTTCCTTTAGAACACTAGAAAATAGCGTAGCTATTGATGCTATGACATTAATTCCTCTGTAGTTTTCACAAAGGGTTTGTCACCTTTCTTGTGTATAGAACTGATATGACATATTTCGTTCTAGTGGGCTATCGCCACTTACTTCAATTTTGTTAAAAAGGTTTTTGAGGTATTCAATTATACTATAACCTCCATATTTTAAAAATTCATTCTAAGGTTACCTGCACCTGAAACTTGGTTTTTAGCCAAAGCCCTCATTACATCAATCCAATTGATTTCAGGTTCGCACTCTTGCCAATGTGTGCATTCCAAATCTTTTTGGTATTCATCTTTATTTTCTTACAGTCATTTTCCATAGTGTAATCAATCCATTTTGTAGAGTTATTATTTGTACTTGACTTCTGTTACAATTTTTCCTAATTTTTTTTAAAGTTTTCCATGCTTTAGTTGATCTATTATATCCTATTGTACTCTATATAGCCCTATATAATCTCTCCCAGAGTTCATTTTTTTTCTTCAATTTTTACTAATTCTTCAACTTTTCTACATATTCCTTTTGTGTTGGAACATTCCTATTTGAAATCCATGACAAATACAATTTTTTCTTTTCCTTAATAATGCTTTCTAATTTATCTCTGAGTTTCACCCTGAATTTCTCCCTGAACCTCCTTTTTTCTTGTTCCACTCTTAGAGCTTCCTTAGCTACTTCAAAAACAACATTTTTTAAGTCTTTGTACATTTCTTTTGGACTTTTATATTCGGATTTTTCTAGCTTGAGCTTAATTCTGTTTTGGTAGAACATTTGAACAGTATTGTTTTCAAATGTCATTTTCTTGAATTAAAATATCAGTATCTTTCCAATAGATCTTTTACTTCAAGGAAATACACGTTTGCTCACTACCATATGATGATCAGTTCCACATTCTGGGTGTCGGTATACTCTTACATCATTCAGTTTTACTCTTATTTCTTTCTTCATTTACCACAACTAAATCAATTAGTTATTGAATATTTCATACTGGATGTATATATATTTGTGGATGTTTTTATGATTGAAAATGGTAGCCCCTACACACAGTGCATGCTCCCTACATAGGTTTAATAATCTTTTTCCATTGTCATTAACAGTTTCCTCCCCAAACTGACCTACTACTTTGCATTCTCTGCTACCTACACTGCTATTAAAATCCCCATTCGATAGAACTTCATTTTGATGCGGAATTCTGGTTATAATTGCACTGCGATCTTGAAAAAACTTACTTTTTTCATCCAAGTGCATTGTCATTACCACATATATCCCTAAAATAGTTATCTGATGACGAAAAACGTCCATGTCTGTTCTGAGTATCCTTTCATTAATATGTTCTATTCGCTTAATGAATTTTGTCCATTTACATTTAATAAGGAAAGAAACCCTATTACTGGCTCTTAAATCTTTAGGCAGCCCACTCCAAATGTGAAGATATTTATACAAAACTTCTTCCACTGTCCCTTTTTTATTTTCTATAAGAATAATTATGTCCAGGTTAATTTTTTCAATTTCCCTCCATTTTGTTGTTAGACCTTGTATATTCCATGTACCAATATTCATTGTCCGTTGTCGTAGCCTTCATTGTAAATTTGATTTTGGTCTGGTCTGTGGCATATTTAAACTGTAGTTTTTTATGGAGTGGGGGTGTTAGCCCCGCTTCCAACTCCCATGCCCAATACTGAAGGCAGATGATTTTGTTGCGAGGGTTATAATGCCTTAGGGAGGTTGGTTTCATCACACCTACAGAGTCCTACGTGCCAATTTTGGGAGGTTAGTATTTTTTATAAAAAATTTAAATTAGTTTTATAAAAAATTAAATTATTTATTTAAATAATAATAATTTTAATAAAAATGTTCACAAAGTAATATGCAGTGTGCTTGTATTAAATATTTACTTTATATTAATGTGTATTGCTCACAATAAGTATTTGTTGTATAACTTATAAATATTACATGTATATAAATATATTATATTGTAGCTGCTTGGATTTTGTTTTATATTTTGAAATTTTAGTACCATGTATCATATGTGTATAATAAATGGGAAATACTCTTTGTGAGAGTGAAGAGAGAGGGGGGAGGAGAGAGAGAAGAGGAGTGAGAGAGAGAGAGCAGGAGGGAGAGAGAGAGGGAGCCGAGAGGAGAGAGGAGCGGAGAAGAGAGGGAGGAGAGAGAGAGGAGGGAGAGAGAGAGAGAGGGAGGAGAGAGAGAGAGAGTAGGAGGGAGAGAAAGAGAGAGGAGGGAGAGGAGAGAGAGAGGAGGGAGAGAGAGAGAGAGAGGAGCGCAGAGAGAGGAGAGAGAGAGAGAGAGGAGGGGAGAGAAGAGAGGGAGAGGAGCAGATGAGAGAGGGAGGAGAGAGAGAGAGAGAGGAGCGGAACGAGACGAGAGCAGAAGAGGGAGGGAGAGAGGAGAAGAGAGAAGAGAGAGGGAGAGATGAAGAGAGGAGAGAGAGAGGAGAGAGAGAGAGGAGAGAGAAAGGAGAGAGAGGAGGAGCCAGGAGAGGAGAGAGAGAGAGAGGAGGGAGGGAGAGGAAGAGAGGAGGCGAGAGAGGAGAGAGGAGGCGAGAGAGGAGCAGAGGAGGAGAGAGGAGGGAGAGAGGAGAGAGGAGGGCGAGAGGAGAGAGAGAGGAGAGAGGAGAGGAGAGAGCGGAGGAGAGGAGAGAGGGAGGGGTGAGAGCGAGAGAGGGAGGGGGAGAGGATGAGAGAGGAGCGGGGACGAGGAGAGAGAGGAGGGGGAGCAGTGAGAGGAGAGGCGGGGGAGAGGAGAGAGAGGAGGGGAGAGGAGAGAGGAGGAGCCCTCGGTTGGGAGAGGAGACGAGGGAGGGGGAGAGAAGAGGAGGGGGAGAGAGAGAGGAGGGGGAAGGAGAGCGAGAGGGAGAGAGAGAGGAGGGGAGAGAGAGAGGAGGGGGAGAGAGAGAGCGGAGGGGTGGAGAGAGAAGAGGGAGGGGGAGAGAGAGAGTCAGGCCGAGAGAGAGAGGAGGGGGAGAGAGAGAGAGGGGTGAAGAGAAGAGGTAGGGGGAGAGAGAGAGGAGGGAGAAGAGAGGAGGGGGAGAGAGAGAGGAGGTGGGAGAGAGAGAGGAGGGGAGAGAGAGAGGAGTGGCGAGAGAGATGAGGAGGGGCGAGAGAGAGAGAGGGGGATGAGAGAAGCGAGGGGAGAGAGAGAGGAGGCGGGACGACGAGAGGGAGGGGGCACGAGAGAAGAGAGGGGGAGAGAGAGAGAGGGGCGAGAGAGAGAGGAGCGGGGAGAGAGAGAGGAGGGGAGAGGAGAGGAGGGGGAGAGAGAGAGGGAGGAGAGAGAGAGAGGGGAGAGAGAGAGGAGGGGAGAGAGAGAGGAGGAGGGGAGAGAGATAGGAGGGGGAGAGAGAGCAGGAGGGGAGAGAGAGAGGAGGGGGAGAGAGAGAGGAAGGGGAGAGAGAGAGGAGGGGAGAGAGAGGCAGGAGGGAGAGAGAGAGAGAGGGGCAGAGAGAGGAGGGGGAGCAGAGAGGAGGGGGAGAGCAGAGCGCAGGGGAGAGAAGGAGGGGGGAGAGAAGGAGGGGGAGAGAGAGGAGGGGGAGAGAGAGAGGGGGGAGAGAGGTGAGGGAGAGAGAGAGCGAGGGAGAGAGAGAGGAGGAGAGAGAGAGGAGGGAGAGAGAGAGGAGGTGAGAGAGAGGAGGAGAGAAGCGAGGAGAGAGAGAGCGGAGAGAGAGATCGAGGGAGAGAGAGGAGGGAGAAGAGAGGAGGGAGAGAGACGTTTTGCCGACCAATCGGACTTTTCGGGTATCCAGAATCCCCAAAACAAGGATTCGACTGCATGTGCTTTGTTGTCATCTTGTTTCCTAAATATATGGAAACAAGATTTACCCACTTTTCTTTGACATGGCCTGATAAGCTTTTGCATTGAAAATTTCTCCGTTTTCCGGCGCAAAGATTACAACATTTTTTCTTCTTCCTCAGCTTAAGCGAGAGAGTAAAAAGGTTCTTCCTCATTTATGCATTTTTAATACATAACTCAGCGTTCGTTTTTCCTATGCCACTTGCAATGTTACATCTTCAATTTCATGTTTATTACAGGCGCCCAAGACAAATCATTTCTTCCTATACTTGCGATTCGACCGTCAATACCTTTTTTTTCTGTTCTAAGAATTAATTTCACGGGCAAAAAATGTAAATCTATTATATTTAAAATTGAAGATCAGCCAAAATGAAATGTTAAATTTTTCTTAAATTGTCCAACAAGTGGGCAGGGGCAGCTTGCACTCTTGCCTGCCCCCCCCCCTCCCTTTCAATATTTTGGAAAAGTTACAAAAAATACGTATTTTTAGGACATTTCATTTGGCTGATCTTCCCAATTTTTTATTATAAAGATTCACTTTTTTTCTGTATTTTGAGCTCCGTCACAAACAGTTTTATGCCTAAAATCACGCAGTCGAACACTCGAATTCACTCTCACAAAGAGTATTTCCCATTTATTATACACATATGATACGATGGTACTAAAATTTCAAAATATAAAAACAAAATCCAAGCAAGCTACAATAATAATATATTTATATACATGTAATATTATAAGTTTATACAACAAATACTTATTGTGAGCAATACACATTAATATAAAGTAAATATTTAATACAAGCACACGCATATGTACTTTGTGAACATTTTTATTAAATTATTATTATTTAAATAAATAATTTAATTTTTTTATAAAACTAATTTAAATTTTTTATAAAAATACGAACCTTCCCAAAAATTGGGCACGTAGGGACTTTTCTGTCGTGTGATGAAACCACCTCCCTAAGCATTATAATCCCTTCGCCAAAAAATCATCTGCCTTCAGTATTGCGCCATGGGAGTTGGCAAGCGGGCTAAACCACCCCCACTCCTTAAAAAACTACAGTTTAAATATGCCACAGGACCCAGACCAAAATCAAATTTACAATGAAGGCTACGACAACGGACAATGAATATTGGTACATGGGAATATACAAGGTCTAACAACAAAATGGAGGGAAAATTGAAAAATTACCTGGACATAGATTATTCTTATAGAAAATAAAAAGGGACAGTGGAAGAAGTTTTGTATAAATATCTTCACATTTGAGTGGGCTGCCTAAGGATTTTAAGAGCCGAGTAAAGGGTTTCTTTCCTTATTAAATTGTTAAAATGGAACCCCAAAAATTCATAAGGCGAAATAGAACATATTAATGAAAGGGATTACTCAGAAACAGACATGGACCGTTTTTCGTCATCAGGATAAACTAATTTTAGGGATATAATGTGTAATGACAATGCAACTTGGATGAAAAAGTAAGTTTTTCAGATCAGCCAGTTTGCAATTATACCAGAATTCCGCATCAAAATAAGTTCTATCGTAATGGGGATTTTAATAAGCAGTGTAGGGTAGGCAGAGATGCAATAGTAGTAGGTCAGTTTGGGAGGAAACTGTAATGACAACTGGAAAAAAGATTATTAAACCTATGTAGGGAAGCATGCACTGTGTGTGAGGGGCTACCCATTTTCAATCATAAAAACATCACAAATATATATTACATTCCAGTATGAAATATTCAATAAACTAATTGAATTTATTGTGGTAACATGAAGAAAGAAAAATAAGAGTAAAACTGAATGATGTAAGATATACCCGACCACCCAGAAAGTGGAACTTATCATTCATATGGTAGCTGAGCCAAACGTGTATGTCCTTGAAGAAAAGATCTATTGGAAAGATACTGATATTTATTAATTCAAGAAAATGACATTTGAAAACAATTACTGTTGCAATTGTTCTACCAAAACAGAATTAAGCTCAAGCTAGAAAAAGCCGAATATAAAATCCAAAAAGAAATGTACAAAGACTTAAAAAAATGTTGTTTTTGAAGTAGCTAAGGAAGCTCTAAGAGTGAACAAAAAAAAAGGAGGTTCAGGCGAGAAATTCAGGGATGGAAAACTCAGAGATAAATTAGAAAGCATTATTAAGGAAAAGCAAAAAAAGTTGTATTTGTTATGATTTCAAATTAGGATGTTCCAACACAAAAGATATGTAGAAAAGTTGAAAATTAGTAAAATTGAAGAAAAAAAAATGAACTCTGGGAGAATTATATAGGGCTATATAGAGTACAATAGCGATATTAATAATCAACTTAAAGCCATGCGAAACTTAAAAAAATTAGGAAAAATTGTAACAGAAGTCAAGTACAAATAATAACTCTTACAAATATGGATTTGATTTACACTATGGAAAATGACTGTAAGAAAAATAAAGATGAATACCAAAAAATTTGAATGCACACATTGGCAGAGCGCCGAACCTGAAATCAATTGGATTGATGTAATGAGGGGCATTGGCTAAAAACCAAGTTTCAGTGCAGGTAACCTTAGAATGAATTTTTTAAAATATGCGACGGTTATTAGTATAATTGGAATACCTCAAAAACCTTTTTAACAAAATTGAAGTAAGTGCGATAGCCACTAGGAACGAAATATGTCATATCAGTTACTGATACACAAGAAAGGTGACAACCCTTTGTTGAAAACTACAGAGGAATTAATGTCATAGCATCAATAGCTACCCGTATTTTGTCTAGTGTTTCTAAAGGAAATAACCATTAACAGCAAAACAAACGGTTTAGAAGTGGGGAGGTCATGTTTAGATTAATATCCATTGCTTCCAATCCAATTACACCAGATAACAGAGAAAAAATGGCATTATAGCATTATGACAAACATGATGGTTTATTGACCTGGAAAAGGCCTATAAACAGTGTTCCTAGAATTGCTTAAAATGTTGATCCAGCAATGAAGAATAACAATGTTCCAGAAAAATGGATTCAATTTGTGTTAAAAAAATGCTACCAGAATACTAAAGCATGTATCAAAATGCGGAGCGAAAAATTACCCAAAGTGTTAAAAATAAACTAAATTTTTGTTTTTAACAACAAGAATCGTGTATCACGAGCCACTTTGTAGAATCTGAGCCACTTCTCTTTAAATATATACATGGAACAAGTTTGGAAAACGTGGTACAAGAAATGTTCTCAAATGGAGTTCTCATAAATGATACGAGCTGACATTATGTACGTTTTGCAAATTCGGTAAATTGAGATAAAAATGGTACGTTTTGCTTTGTGAGCATCAGGAATCCCGGTAGATATGGAGGTTATGCTGCAGGGGAAATAAAAAAAGAATACGAAATACGGGGGGGGACTTAAAATCAAACTTTAGAAAAGACAAATATTTATGCCATCTAATATTTTAAAGTTGTCGACCCCGAAATAGGCTAAGTGTAAAAATTTAAAGTATCTTGGGGACTATAATTATGAGCCATGAGAAAGTTTTGATGAAGATATCATCACTAGACTCCAGCAATTGGGCAGAAATGCAATCGAAGCTCTTCATGGCCTTACAGTGGTATAAGGCAAGCATACACAGAAGAACATTTCCTGCAGTGTAGGAAAATATATTGACCAGCATATGTGGCTTGAACCAAAACAAATGCTCAGAGAAAGAATACATAAGTAAAGCCACGACTTTTTATGAGAAGATCATTTGCAGATAACAAGGACAAGATAAGTAACGAAGTGGTTGGAAAGAGCTTGGGGTTCAAACAACCATAACCAGAAGACTACAAAATTAATCTCTACTATAGTATTTGACATTCCAGAGGATGCAAAATTGAGAGATGCGCCCACAAACAAATTTTAAATTGGATACCTGAAAGGCAACAAAGAAGAGGCCGAGACCCTGTTTTGAACTGCTAAACCTGTATACAGGTAGTGATGGAGGAGGAAATTGATTAGAAAATGATCAATGGAAGGACTTGAAAAATATGAAGTCATAACATTCAATACTCTACGGGTAGGAACCATCTAAGAAGGAAAAAAATTATTATTAATTATGAAATTTTTAATTTATTCATACACCATTAATTATTATTATTAATAATAATTACTTACTACTACTACTACTACTGACTACCTACTACTGCTACTACTGACTACTACTACTACTACTACTTACTACATTTATGATTCAATGCCACACTCCTAAAATTGAATTCACAAGTGTCAATTGAAATGGAAAGTTTATCTCACGGAGGAATTTGCACGTATGTGAATTGTTTGAAATAGGAGTTAGTTTCAAAACGGGTTTGGTATTTGTTGTAAAATACATACAAGGCAATTTTTTTCTTTTTGAAGAAATAATAATTGACCATCATGGAGACATTCCATTAAAAATTAACAACCAAAGCATGACACTTTACAAATGGCCAGAAATTGAAATGGTAAAGAGCGAATCTATGGCATAATTTAAATAAAATGGAAGAAAGATAAGAAATTAAAAATGTGAATTTTCAACAATTTACCAATATTTCATGAGTTTACTATTAAAGGAAATTGCTGCCTATCTGGCAATTTGCTGGTAATTAAGATGTAAAACATCATTTGCTATTAAAAGTATTGATGGTCATAAGAGAATAAAAACATATGAATAGCACCAGTAAAATTGTATTTGAGGGCCTATCAAAAAATGAATTATACTTTTAAATAGGTCTTTACCAATGTTTTACCTAAAAAAAAAAACAAAAACAACTTTATTAAAAGCGAATAATACGCATTCCATTTCATTAAAAAAAAAATCAGTGTTACAAAAAAAAAAAAAAAAAAAGGATTTAAAATTTTTTTTTTAACAAAAAAAAAAAAAAAGAAATTTATTTTTTTGAAAATTCCGCCCTGTGGTGGTGTGTGGG
>BOPP01000386.1:115748-142030 GCA_017312745.1 Gryllus bimaculatus | reverse complement strand
GACTAATCTCTTACATTTATCACTTCAATATTATTCATATGCTTCAGAATTAAATTTCCAAACTCCCACCGGTTGTACAGAATGGGAATATAACATTTTGTGTTTCCAGTCGGAACATATGAGATGGATATTTTCATACCAATAGCTACACAAATACCAGTTTCCTATTATAGGCAGCTCCATTAATGCGGAAATCTCCTGAGTTAAGTAACGAACGCCGCAGCAAACGCTAGGCGCAGTTGAGTTTTGCCCGTCTCACTCTTGAATGCCCGAGTTGAACATGTATACTGTACCTGTGTAACGCCTGTATTAATATGAAATTTCTTTCCCATGTTGGATATTATATCACGTCTTGCAACAGTGAATGACAGCTTTGGGCCAATTGTCGGGTTAAGCCATGTTAAATATTAAATAAAAATAGGTGAATATGGTAATGCTGCTGGTACTTAGGAAAAATCACCCGTCATGACCGATATATTCCCATGCGGAAACATCGCAGATAACTTAATTCAGATCTGCCCACCTACGGCTCATGGAAGATTTGTATCTTTTATTCGATCTCATATTTACTCCATCCAGTCTACTTATTATTCCGAGCTCTAGCTGTATTTTAAAGTCAATGTTTCATAATCGTCATTCGTCACCTTTTTGACTTGAAGCTGTTTCCTAACACTGGCCTCAGCCACATCATGTGCCGACTACGTTAGTAACCGCTGGCGCTCCTATGACAGACGCATCCCGCGTTCTATACTAGTGTAGGCAATCCGAAAAAGCGGCGTGCCGAGGCGTGGGCGAGAGAGAAGACAAGGGTTTTAACTTTATTCCGGCCCACTGTTTGGTCTCCTGCGAGAATCCTGTATCTTCGCTCGCCTACAAACAGGGGTCGCGTTTCGCATCTGGCTAAAGGTGGAGATTGGCGTTGTAGCACTAAATTTGGCCAATAGGGCTTCCGGCGGCGTAGTATGTATAGGATTGTTCCATTGCTCTGTTTCGAAAGTAGGGGCCACCGTCTCGTGAAAGCGCCTTCCGGAGCTAACTGAATTATCGCTTCGGGCTTTCCCCCGATGCACCGATGACAGGCAGTTCGGAAGCTATTCCATCCAGATGTGGGCTCCCGCTGGGCGCTTTTACAGTTTACCCCTTTGTTCGGTTGTTGGGTGGGGTGTCGTAAACATTCGAAATGGGTCAGGGGACTGTGGTTGTTGCAAGAAAGTGGGCTGCGCGCGTGACGCTGTATGTTTTTCTTCAGTAAAAAATTCTTAGGTCTGCTTTACTCAATTTAATTTATCTGAATAATTCTGTACCGCTACATTACATAAAATCTTAATGCAACGAGAACTTTTAATAGGGGGAAATCGGCAGTCCTATTTTAGTCATTAGGATTTCGATCATCGGCACAAGTGTATGCAGTGCAGTAGTTTTATTGAAACGAAACCGCTTTCGAAATTGTTCGACATTGCCCATTTCCAATGGGTTTTCTGATATCTTTAATATATCTCATTGGATTTCGCAGGATTGTTGAGTATAAAACTCAAAATAATCTTGAAAGTCGTTTTCCATAAGGTTTCACAAATGGACCTTTTTAACTGCCAACACTATACGAACACCAGCAAAACGAATTCAATAGTAGGTGAACGCTGCGTAAAAGTATAACCTAAAGTGGTTATGACTGACGATGTAAGGGACACTTAAGGGAGCAGGCTGCTTCCCCTTATAGGAATGAGTGCTCACTGACTTCACTCAAGGACTGTTTATGAATACGATTCGTGTACTTAAGGGAACACTCAGTGTAGGGGACGACTATGAATTCGGCCCTTAATTTCTGATATAAGTTGAGGAAAGTTATTTCGTGACCAGATGGACTGTTAAAGAATTGTTATTTTGCTCATACTGATTTTATTTGAAGAACTGATGAGTGTAATAAATTGTGTTAATAATTGTTAAAATTATGCAGTTGGGTTATTTTAGCAAAATTTGATGTTATTCAAATTAGCCACAGGCTATTCGTAAATAAATAAAAAATATTTATTATCCTAATACTTTGAAACCATTCGAAGCGAATCATGCCAAATATTTAATTTCACTTACCGTTCAGGATAACTTGAAGAACATCCTCATCTTTCCCGCATCTCTCCTGATATTGTGGAAATTGGAACCCAACAACTCCTATATTTCAACACTTTTCTTTAAAATTACCAAATTAACTCTTAAGCAAAAGTACATCAAAAGCGACCACCGAGAGAAACTGTTATATAACTGTACTTTGCTTTACTTATAACGAAGAAAATAATTTTTTTGGGGTAATTTCGTTAATTCGCTTACACTTTCAATTTTTTAAATTAGTTCGCATAAGTCCCTCTACAGCGCTACTTACCAGGGTGGGCGATAATGGCGGACCTACCCTCCCTTCTCAGAGTCTCCCCCACCACTCTCAGGTCGCACCCACCACTACCTTCAAATAAGGACGTATTCCCACCTAATAAGTGACGCCCCTGCTCAGAACTGTCTTCTACTTTAATACATGTACCAAAATTTAGAAATGGCTTCATCAAGCGATGAAGAAGCAAGCTACGGCAGAGGTCTGACACCGCCCAGAAAAAAATTCAAAACTCCGAAAACAAAAGGCTAAAAACACAAGCACAAATATCCAATTCAACAAAAAATCAATTTATAAGTGGATAGAAATGAATAAAATTAATTTAAAGCGAGATGCAAAATATGCGGAGGAAAACTTCGGTGTGATAGGTTTGTGATATTTTAAATTTTTATTTTTTTAGTTGAAATTTGGATATACCTGATTTACTTGTTACATAGAGAAAATTAGAAACAACTAATGCTTTTTCGAAAGATATTTTTATTTACTGTCTAGACTATTTGCTGGAGCATTGCGGCAGTTCACAGAAATACGCCAGTAGGACAGGGTTTTGCTCGCTGCGACCCACCGAGCGAAATATGCCTGGCCTTAAAAAGCCGAGAACCAAGCCGTACGAGAGAAACTACTCGGGCTATACAAACTTGGGTTTTTACTCGTACTTGAGTGTTTATATCTTGGCGGGTGAGTGCCTGTCTTCATGCTGTGTTAGGGCGCTTTCTCATGGCATTTCGCGTCTTTTTCGTTCGTGCCGCTAGATGTCGCATGACCGCCAGCACTGCTCGATACGGTCGCGATCATGCGTCATCTAGTGGCACGACCGAGAAAGAAGTGACATTTTGCGAGATATTCACTCGTGAAGACAGGCCCTCACGTGCCAAGAAAAAAAAAACAAGTATAGTCTTGCGTAGGTAGACAATGCGCAGTGGGCCACAATAGAGATGTGTATATACGAGCTAAAATAAGCAGATGTGGGACTAGAAAATCGGCGCAATTCCATGCTCATTCATGGAAATATTACTTCAAATAATAATAATAATAATAATAATAATAATAATAATAATAATAATAATACAGTAATTGAAACATTTAAACAGAAATACACTATTTTTAATGTTTTTATTTAATCATTCTGGATAGTATCATAATGACGTGCTCAAATGAAAGGGTAAAAGTCTTCCTAGTACCACTTAAATTTAGAAACGTCTCTAATAATTAATTAAAATAATACATTGTTCAACATATTTGTGCAAGTTAATTGTAGTGCGAACGCTAAAATCCGTTACAGATTGCAAATAGTACTGAGTGTATTTTCGGGGGCGAATAATAATAATATTCTTATACTATATTTTTCTCATATTCCACTTTTTACCATTACTCGTTTTTCCCGTCCGTCCGTCCGTCCCGTCTGTCCGTGAAATTGTTTTGGTTTTTTGGCTACCAAAACTTTCCAAAATTATATCGAGGTGGAAAACTTTGTTTTCTTACTCATAACAATATAAACAAAATAAAACTATTGCTAAATCAGCACGTACTTCCTCTCCCGTAGTAATGGTTATGTAATACTATTAATACCACAATTTATCCTCGAATTAACTCTTGTGTTGTAATTTTTTGTAAAACTACTTACAAATTGTGGAACATTTACTGTAAAACAAACCAGTAAAACTGCTTTTCATACAGCTAAATCATTTTCCAACAAAGAGGAGGAGTTCAGAGAAATTCAGCCGCCGTCTCGCGGCGCACAATGACATTGTTGCATTCCAATACCATATTTCCTGAAGGTTAGCAAATTTTAAAAATGACTTAAGGCTAAATGTCCCGACACTAATACACTTTGTGGCCACCACGTGGCGGCACCAAAATAAGTAAAATTTACTTTACCGATAACGTCTGAACCAATTTTCCGATTTTCGATCTGTAAACGGCATTTGACGCCTTTTTAAAATAGAATTTACGCTACGAAGCCCTTTTTCCAAAAATGTAGCAAAATCTTGAATTTGAAATTAGTTCTCAAACTTCCGAGAACAAAATTAAAAATGTGGGCTTATAGCGCGATGGCGACATGCTTCCTGAATCCAACGCCGTGACAATCATGCAAATCGGACGAATAGGAGCGTCGTAAAGTGAAATTTACGAAAACACCTCGCCCCCTTCCCCTTCTTCGCTGTTGCGTCACCCATCCGATTGTTGTGGGCCCTCTGTCGGCGCGGGGGCACGACCAGGCCAGGCGGCGTGCGGCCAGCCCCGGCGGAGCAGGTGGGACTTGCGGGATACGCAAGCCAGACAGTCGGTTTCGGCTTTCGTCTCTTTGCATCTCAGTCTATTTTTCCACAGATGCCAAATTAGAAATGCTATACTACTATTACTGACTGAGGTAAACGGTCTGTAATAGTAGTACATAACTATATTTTTCACATATTTCCGTCTTCCTTCGAATACGATCTTAAAATTGTTTGAGGCAATACTCAAAATATCGATTCCGATTTGAAACTGGTTTTTAAAAAAATGAACTATTTTTGTAAATATAACTATTATTCCATCTCCTCATATCTTATTTGAGATATATTTTACTTCTAAGGTTTTCTGTTAACATTCCACCTTGCTCTAAGATCTTCCGGGTTCAAATACCGGAAAGAATGAGCGGAGTATACGCACGAGCTCTTTTATCCTACAAATCGATTTTTGATCTCAAAACGACGTTTATGTGCTTTAATGAGTTCATCTGGTGAATCTCTAAATTATATCCAATGTAATAACAAATACATTTATTATTTACAAAAATATACCCCCACCTCCCGAAAAATAATCGGCTGGATTCGCTCCTGCTGTGACACTTCTCCTAACTCCGTAAGCGGAAAGCAATAACACAGACCCTCATATGTCATCGGAAGCGACCGCAGATCCTGCACAGATCTGGCGTCTCCCACGGCAACGCTTCAGGGAGAGAGGCGAAACTATGTGAGGGGGGGCTTGAAATTTCATGACGCGAGCTACAATTACTGGTAACATTGGGGAGAGTTTTATCTCGTAAACTAAAAAATAAATTATAATTTTGAATTTCTTGGTACTTTTTATGCACGTAGCTGCGGTTATCTACAGTGTATCGCCCAATGCGTTTCTTCTATCTCTAGTTCTTATTCGTAATTACCTATATTTATCCACTACTATATTTGTAAGTTCTTCTCAAATAACTTTTTTGTGTATTCTTCCCATCTTTTCGAGATCTCTTCTTTTGTTTTATTTATTTTGTCGTTCACGTTCTTAACATTCGCCATTGTTGGTTTACAAGTATTTTTCGGTACATTTAGCCTTAAGAAAAGAAAATCTAATTGGGCTAATTTTAATTGACGTTTGTGGATTGCTTGCAAAAAATACATCTGTGCATTGAAAATGCAAATACATTCCTCGCAAAAAATAAGTATAATCAAATAGGTTTTAAATAATTTCTAACGTCAGTATTTGGTACCGCAAAAACCCCCGACTTCGACTGGGTTTGAACCAGTGAACTTGTCATTAGTAGCCCGTCATGATAACCACAATACCATCACTGTCCGTTTATAGAGGAACAATTTCCCCTAAATTGTCAGCTATTTAAATAATTTATTGAAAATACATATGTAACCACGTATCCAATAATTATAGTAAAAGACATGAAAGCAGTAATCCTAATGATGAATCGAACATATAAACTCCTTACTGAAAGATTAATAAAAAGCATATTACTAGAATCGTCAAAAAGCTGATAAGATCTCCGGATCAGAATGAAGAAACTGATACTGATACAACAACACAATACTGATACACTATATTTTAGACACCTCAGTCATTGATTCTAATTGATGAAAGTTTTGCAATGGTCAAATCCAAGGAAACTCTCAAATAACATTTTTAAAAATAAATAATAATTTACAATAATGAACATTTTACAATGGAATGTAAATGGATTCTGCACATTTGCATTCTGCAATTTTGACTTGAAGATGCTATGTAAAAATCACCTGCTAGACATAATTTCCTTATAGTAACCAACCTTAAAGCCAAAAGTTCAAGAGAAATAAAAGGTTTCTATTAACCATCCCTGTTTTACATGGCACGTCAGCGAAAATTCTGAAGTTGACTAGTGGTACCAACCGAACCCTTACATGTCCTTTTAGGGGACCTAATATACCCATGTTCTCTTTTTTACCCGTATAATAAACGGGGGGAAATGGTAGAATTTTTTTCTATCACTTATGTAAATCTGCATTTACTTGGAAGATTTTAACACACTTTTTGTAGTTATACCATTTTTGGGTTACATAGAAATGCCGCTGGGGGACTCTTTACCCTTTTTTTGTCTTGTTGATATTTGAGTTCACGTTTATATATCTGTTGTATTTGGCCGTTGTTTCATGACTAATACGACATTGTTGTCAGTACTGGTAGGTAGCAATTTCTTCTGTTTTACTCTCTAAGCAGTTTTACATTATTGTCAGTTATGTTGCATGTGTTGTAAGAAACTGCGTTTTGAGACAGCTATGAGTGAACCAGATAGACCGTAAATTTCAAAGGTAGATATTTATTTTAAATACTACTAGCTTCAAAAAGTTTCCGGAATCCTGGAATTATTTAATATCTATGCGGTGTATATGCATTCATGTAATATGCATATTCATTTAATTGTTTTCTTTATTAGTTGTTGGTAACGCTCATAACGTTACTTCAGCAGAATATACATATTTGTAGCGATATTTGGGTTTGCATAGCAACTTGTTTTTGTTGTGCCTGCGTTTTTGTTAATGACTACAGATCATCGCTTTAACTTAGTTTTGTTTTTATTGCTCAAATATCCGTCAGAGATCTTAAGAATGCTCGAAGAAGCGTATCCAGATGCATCAATGAAAAACAGGTATCCGTATCTCTGCCGTATACGTTTCAGTGAAGATCGTGTTGGCGTGAAAGATGACCCGCGGAGCGGCCGACGTACAACTGCCGAATGAAGCAAACATTGAGCAAGTACGCATTGTTGTGAGGAGCGACCGTAGAAAGTGCGTTGAGGAGAGATCGGCTGAGGTCGGAATTTAAATTGGAAGTGTTCACACAGTTCTTCAGACATTTGAACGTGCATTACATATCGCAAAAGTTGCTTCCAAAAATGTCTCCTGAAAACAAACAATAGTGATTTTTGCCTGCAATCTGATAAGTATTGTTGGTCAAAATATTATTTTGAATCACATAATTGCTGAAGATAAAACTTAGTGCTATGTGTACGAGTCAGTGCCTAAATGACAGGCATTTTTTGTTTCCTAGGAGATGATTTGGATTTCCACTCTTATGATTAAGGACACTAGGCCAAGTTGTGCTGGAATGTTTCTTTGACGCACAGGGTCTTGTCCATAATGAGTTCAATCCAGGATGTCGTAACAGAACTGTAAGTGGCAATCCATCGTCGCCTCTGGGACGCAGGAAGAAGAAAACGTCCGGAGAGTGCAGCACGAAACTCCTGGTTTATTTTGCTCGATAACGTGCCAGGCACTTTTCTGTATTGGAACATCTTCCGTACTCCCCAGATCTGCCACCACCAGACTTTTTTCTCTTTACACGGCTGAAAATTCTTCTGAAGGGGCGAAGATTTGTGAACGCTGATAACATTACAGCCAATGCGGCGAGAGCATTACAACTAGTATCACCAAATGGCTTTCAGCAGTGGTGGCTCGTGCTTAGGTTGCACGGTTGCGCCACCCCCCAGATAATCGGAAAAGATTTCATATCTTAGGAATATACATTTTCCTTTTAATGACATTCAATATTCAAGATTTTGCACCAATATTGAGGTATGAAATCATTTTGAAACCAAAGAGCGTCCATCTGGCGCTCTTTCCTCTGTCTGGTGCCTTGCCGGTATTTCACCATGCTCTCAGCTCTTGGCTGTATTATTTGGTTTACTGTGTTTTATCTCTGGCCCTTCGATTTAACTGGCGCGTTGTGGTTGCCCAACCAGTTGGTGTCTAGCTCTGCGCCACGACCGTAGGAGTCTCAAAGGAATCCCAATATTCTGTCGTCAGACTAACTGCAACGTAAATTTATTTCGCTTGTTATTGAAAGTACACAAATCCAGTCAATTATTGATGATATTCAAAGCGTTGCTTATGATATTTGGAAAATTCCTTTCATTTGATATTAGGTTTGTTCTTTCAAAACGTTCATTTGATGAGTTCTTAGTCTAAAGTTGGCCGTTCTGAATGTATGTCCCTTAGTGTCTCGCGGAAACCAGTGTGCCTGCAGCTGTTTGGCCAGCAATTTGGGCGAGTACTTGTGAATACGAATGTGTGTCGAAGCTCTTTCATTATTGCCATGTATACCAGGGTAGTGAAGTTTTCGATATAAATCATTTTGTCTGAAACGTATCGAAGCAATAGTGATTGTTGCAATGTGCTGCAGTCGAAATTAAGTGCCTAGTGGAAACCAAAGCAAGAACCATGTACGCTGGAGGTATATATACCTTCCACAAACACTACGCATAAAATTTTATAAGTAATGTTTAATGTAGACTTTTATTTAACTTTTAATTAATTTACTTGAACTGCTTATATTTTTATTGCATGAATGGGTGAAAACCAGAACGGAATAAGTGACTTTTAAAAACATCCTGAGAAAACGTATTTAGGCTATATTTTAGGGGAAATTATTTTTTGTTGTTTTAACAAATTAAAATGCCATGGTTTTAAAGATGAAGCAAAGCAAGACTTTACAGTAATATTGACTTAAACAGATTTCTCAAAATTTATAAAATGTGATTTATACCGTTCTGGTTTTCACCCATTCATATATTCGTATTTTGAATTTTTGAAATTACATTTCCGTCATTCGATGGAGGTGCAACCTCCAGTTTGTTGAGGTACCAGCCGCCACTGGCTTCCAGGAATGCTTCCGGTGATTTTACACGCGCTAGCGGAAGTGTGTCACTGCGGAATGGAACTATTTTGAAGGAAATGTGTAAATTGCGTTATGGTATCTTGTTTCCGAGTTATTAACAATTTACGGGAACTTTTTAGAAAATGCATAATAGCTTCAAAACGTTATTTGTGTCCAAGTATTTTTCTAATAATAATGACGGCAAATTACAAATGTTTATTATAATAGATATTCCAAAGATAACACGACTTAGATGATTATGCAAAGGCTTTGTTTTTTTAAATGTTTCGGTGTATTACAAAATATTTGCTAGATTTCCAGAAATTTTCATGATAAACAATACACGTAATAAAGCAAATACTTTTCTACACTCAATATAACAGCGTTTTTGCAACGTCTTTTTGTGGAGGTCACTTGGGTCCTCCCTCTCACACTAACGACTATGTTTCAATATCACGCTTGGCCAAGCGAGAGTAGTGACTCGATGAATACACTAATTGATAATTTAAGATATAATTACAGTATCAAGTACACAACATAAAGAGGTTACTAAAAATTTTGAAATGTACAAAATTACAATGGAACATTGAAATATAAAAAGTTAGGAGTTTTAAGAAAACTGAAAAATTATAAAGAAGATGAAGCAATGATAATAGGGGCAAATTTTTAAAGTAAATGCCGTTAAACCGTTCATCATAAAAAGTTGTCTCTTTTACATGCATGGTGTAAAATGTTTCATCCTCTTATTAATTTAATTTTCTTCCATTTCGAAATCATACTACGTTTTAACTAATCAGCAGCTATTCACAGAATCAAAGATGAGAAAATGTCCTACAAAAATCATTTATTAATTTTAATTTTGTGAAAAATAGTTTCGGCGGTAGAGCGCACTTGACTTTTTGACCCAAAGCGGGACAAGAGCTATTTCCAGCCCTCCTATCTCGCGGCGGCGCTCTAGTTTTACTGTATCGTTCTTGAAAACAACTATTGTGAATTAAATATTGGCATTATTAGGTGATTAACACTCCGATATTCGCGAAATCAGTAGGGACGTTTTTACTCGCACGAAGTATCTGTAAAACTCAGCTGTATGTAATGAAAATATGACTGAAACAAAAATGCAGAAACAGTACGTACAATATGTACAAGTAAGTACAATACGTTCCTCAAACTTTTGTACCAGTGATACATATTGTCAATCTGTGCCGAATTATGACGTAAATGAAGCGATCGTCGTCGTGAAATAGCAATACGTTTACAGCGATCAAATCTTGAAACCCATGACATGTTTAAATTATGAAATGAAAATATTAAAGGAGTAATGGAATATGTTTTTGGATACGTAATTGTAAGATTTTAGAGGAAATATACCAGTCAGAATCTTAAAGGTGCTGAAACCTTTCATTTCTTTATATCAGAAAGCATGATATAATGCCAGAACACATCATCTGAAAGTGAACTTCAATAAATTTAGAAGCTCCACCATTGGCACTTCTAAGTATAAATACATTCTACTTTTAATGGTTTTGTAATAACTGTATTTGAATTTAACTTTCAAGCAATATCGGTTCTGACGTCAGGATGGCCTTATTCTCATTTGTAAATAAGGATGAATGACATTAAAGCAATATTCAATATACGAGTGAACTGCGAAGCTTTTTTATAATAAAATATTATTAACTAGTTTAAAAGAGGGTAAGTAAATTCCTTTTTTGAAAGTCGGGTAAAAAAGACAATGTACGTTGGTGGTGCTTTTGGATCATTGAGCATGAAATGAGACCGTCAATTAGTTTTCAGAGTTTTTCGTATTTGTTCCAAATGTTTAGACGAACTGAATAAGAAATGGTTTTGTATTAATATCTTAAATGTCCAGAACGATAAATCGTTGTCAAGAGTATGTCATGGATACAATCTCCAGTTTGGAATGCACACAAAATCTTTGTTGTGCAAGTTTCCGACGAATCTTCACTTGACTGTCACGTGTAAGATGGTGTCGCAATGGAAATCTACTTATCGCCTTTGTTAGCTCTTGCGAATGAGTGAACAGCTGTGCGCCTATGTCCAGACTAATGGAATGTGCGACTCCGTCACCGGTTCACTGACAATCGCGCTCGGGTGCTCTGAATTGCGCCGGGGCAGCGTGGGGGAAAGGGATTATGAATAGTCGCGCGTGTTCACTGCAACTTCTATAGTATTTATTTTCTGACCGTTGAAGTCTGTTGAAGTCAAGAGTACAGTTCTGCGTTGCTAGGTATGTACTAATGTTTAGATGCATACTCCCCAGACAAACTACCGTTATGGTGTCAAATTAGTCATTAATATACTACCTCTTTCTTTAGAATTAATGTTCCATATATCTACCAAAATGTATTTATGCCGCGAAAATCAGCATCCTCCATTTCACTGATGACTTTTCATCGTTTCAGTTGTACAGTGACATTCAATCTGCTGTGGAATGGCTACTCAAGGTTATGGAAATCTCAACAAACGTGTGGCAATTTCCAATTCTGTAAGTTGTGCTGGTGAACGTTTGTGTGATTCTCGTTTGTCATCAACTGCAACAATGAAAAAAATTATATTTTTTTGTAGATTTTTTTTTCTGAATTGTATGTTTGTCCGAAATGTCTAATTCGGTTAAATACGGTAGTGACAATATTCAGCTGATGTATATTTCTGTTTCTAATGTGGGGATAAATTGCCGGAAAGAAACAGTTATCAAAGGGAAACTATTTCAATACTATACAATCATTACTTCTTATTTACAAATATTACCCCTCTGTGTATTTTAAGGCGACAATTTTCACTTCCTTGAAGAAAACACATTTTAGTACTTACACAAAAACAAGTTCTTTCTTTAAAATTTAGTTTCCCTTTTGTGTTTTCTCTCATTCCTTTAAAATTATCCTTTTTAGAGCTAGTTACGTGTTCACATATTTTTCGAACGTTGAGCGCTCGTACTGTTTAGAATTTGATTGTAAAAATTTGGTTGTCACGGATTTGGTGACGAATGGTGGTGACGATTTTTTGCGAATTTAAGAACGTGTAAATGTAATGATAATAGATTTTTATCGTTCTTTCGTGTATTTCTGTGGAATTTTCCTTATTTTCCGTTTCTTAAAAATTGACTATTTCTTTTAGTTTTGATCGAAGTATCTTGTGCTGGTTTGAAGTGGGCCTGCACGTCATTAAAAAAAATTGAAGTACTGTACTAATTGAAAGGAACGTTTTAAAAAATATTTCTATTTTTAACAACTATTTCTTCTTGTTCAACGTTTGGTCTTTCAGGATGTAGAATTCAATTGTATTATATTTTAGACATACACCATAGGTTTTCGGTCCTCGGCGGTATGAAGCAGCATGTGCCTCAGGGTGTCAAAGTGCAGTTATAAAACTGAGGGCAGAGGACGTAGTGTATGCTAACGGTTGACATTAACCCTGATGATAATAATGATGATAAACTGGACACAAGATATTTTCTGAAAGATAACTCCATAAATATTTTTTCAGATTAATTATGTGTTGATGTGTGTATATTGTTATGTGTATTATATGATAGTATTTAAATTATACTGTATGTGAAATAGTATTTTAAATATATTATCTTGTCTGTTCTGTAATTCTATAGCTAATATTAATTTAAGTGCTGTATAAAAGTACTCAATTTAGGCGAAAATGTGTTTCAATACTAGTATTATCACTTAATTTTATTATAATTAGTAATATTTGTTACTTATCCATAAGTAATACTTCCTCTAATTGATTATTGTTAGTGCTTAATATTCAGTGTTGTTCGGTGGTTAATGAATGAAAAAAACTAAATATGGCGATGTTATTTTAATATTGATACTACTACATGTTTTAGACATTTTAAATCCATGTAAAGCTCCCCACAAGTGGTTATTTTGAATACGTTACAACTCAAGTGATTTCTATAGTAAACAGAGTGCTTCACAAAATTAAACAAATTACGGGAAATTTTTGCTTGTTTATTTTGACAACTCCATTGAATCCCACGAGTCTCGTGGTAATTTTCGAGGTGTTTCTAGTGGTATGAGAAACATCGGTGATGACATTGACAACTTTTAAGCACATGGTCATTTTCGTCTCCAAACTCGCTACTGTCATGGATTAATGGCATGCTATGCAATTCAATATCTGCATCCAAAAAACTGTTGAAGTAGAAAGATATGCGTATATGATCACCGATTGAAGTTTGACAACACTAGTATAAAAGTTAGAAAACAAACAAACATGAAAATGTTTGTCAAATTTTTGGCGAACTCAGTATTTTCGAAAATTGCAAAACCACATATTGTAAAATTAAAATATTGATATTTTTATTTATTAAATCTTTTTGGAAAAATATCATGTACATTAGAAATGTAGTATTGTTGTACTACTGTTTGTGTGTAAGTTGTATGAGCGTTTCTTCTGCGCTCTTCTCTTTCTCTCTCTCTCTCTCACTCTCACATATTATATATATATATTATATAATATATATATATATATATATTATATATATATATATAAATGTATGTGTGCATATGCATGTTTTGTGGAGAAGTAATTTTTAAGCGCAAACTAAGTGTGAAATGTCGTTGGTTATATTTAAGACTTATAGTTGTAAGGGTGAGTAGGTAATATTCGCGCACAGTTTTCGTGACCGAAAGATTGATTCAATGCGCGTACAGTGTTAGTTACAAATTATTCACTAGTCTTCGAAGTAATTCCTTCTTGGAAAATCAACATCGAAACTGCTACTGGGCGGAGGTCAGGAAATAATTCATACTAAGCATTGGTGTCGATATATTCGTACTTTTTCATTAAAGTTTAATTCGGTCTTTGCTATCTGTAACGTTTTTGATAGAAATGATCTCTCGTATTTTAAATTGGCCCGCACTTTTCTTATGTATGACTGATACTTTCTTGACTTGGAAGCTTGACTTAGTTTGTGTGAAGTGGCGAATCTTTATTGTGTTATAATAATTCTTTCTTATCAAGTGTGTGCAATCTAAATAGTAACTACCTAAATATTTTAATTAAAAGTATTATAAAATTCAACCTGTTCATTGCCAATATCTTTGGAAACGTTGATGGGAAGATATGTAAAAAAAATAGTTAAATATAGTGTATATATTAGTTTCCTGGAATGGTTATCTTTTCTTACCGGCCGTTTTTGGGGATAAAGAGTTTCCTTTTGTATTTCTTCTACGAGTCGAGTGCCTAAATACTTGCTCCAGGTACGCAAGACAGCCCGATCTAAAGTTTACTGAAAAGATACGTCAAAACTTCATTCTCCCCTTTTCAGTTCACATGCATTCCCCAACTCTCGAACTAATTTGGGCATTCGCTGCTACAATACGTCTTCTTTAATGTTCTCAGAAGTTTAGTTTGCTCTGTGAAGGACCTGGACCATGCTTCAGTCATTTTCTTTACTTAATATCGGAGAAAAAAAAACACGAAGGGAAGGTCTCATCTTTGAAAGCAACTAGGATGTTTCCGCGCCCGCCGGAAGCAGTTTGGTTTTGAAATGCATATTCAGGAGCTTCCTGCGAGCGTTGCCCCATTCAATTGGTTTTCTTCTTCAGGAGGGGAAGGTAGGTCATCGGTCAAGTAAAAGGATGCGTGTTTTTTTTCGTGTCTAAATGCATGGGCTTCGTGTAAACTGGACCATATTATGTAGTTAGGTTCGTATGATGTGATAAATGCGATTGGCCGTTAATGGTGTGTATTGTAACGTATTGCAGCGTGCCTCATGGCATCTATTTGGGGACGCTTGGTAGAGGGTTACCTAGACACGGAGTAGGGTTTTCCGTAAAAGGAAAGAACGCGGAAACGGGCAGACACAAAGGCTTTGGGAGTATCCGGCTTATAGAAACTTTTCACTGTTTAACAACAGCGAGGGGTGGCGTGACGCAGGTAGTTCACGTGGCCTCGCATATAAAGAGGTGTACAGAGGCCAGTGGGTGGGTTCTGTGACAGTGCGAGAACTCGTGCGGGTGTATGTCACAAAACTTGCGCGCACGAGAGTGCAATGCGAGCCGGCTGCCGAGGCTGAGTCTAGTTGACGCAGCGCTGCGGACTTGTAGGTCCATTGGGTGATGTGTACGGGGGAGCGATGCTGTGTGCGTGCGCCGAGGTGAAGAATGGTTGAGTGCACGGATTCACGCGCGATTCTCAATCGGGATAATATCCGCACTTCCTGCGATCGAGGCGAACCGCGTTGGTGCGCAGAAACGGATTTTGTCGTCCCAGACGTGATGACCACGTGATCATCGTCAACGGAGCTAGGCTTTGTGGCGCGCGTTCAAAAAATAGAGAGTGGTGAATGCCACATCAAAACCATCTTCAATCGGATTGGATTCGCTCAGCCGATCAGCGGATAGTAGGTCTATCAGAGCTAAGGTGGTAGTGATTATTAAGTTGTATATATTTGTTTTGTTTTCTTTGTTTAATAAATATATTGTTATACGAAAGCTCTGTGTCTGTGGTCGCTGTATCCATGACGTCACAGTATCAATAGTCGTAAAAGCTGTGTGTACGTAAATGTTTAAAATTATTTAGTGTTATGATTGGATTTGCACCTGACCCAAAAGTAGCTCCTATATTTTACCATTCTTTGTAGTGGTAGTATTAGTAGTGGTGGTTTCTTCTATTGCATTGTATTTTAAATAGTTTTTTTAGTGATATGTAGACGTGTGTGTTGTAAATCTGTGGATTTATGGTTGAAGAAATAATGGAAGTCTTCTCCTTCAACTCAGTATATTTTTTTAGAGAGCCGGCTTTTGACGGCTTTATCGTCATCAGTCTACAAATCTAAACAAAATTTTAAAAAAATACAAAGTAAATACAAAATAAGACAAAGTGGTGGAATTAATATAAATAATAGATACAATTAAAATAATAATTACAGATGAATGAAAAAGTAATTACAAAATATGAAATGAAAAAGAGGAGATTGATATAGAGACCAGTAGCAAATGATATTTAATTTTTAATAATAATTATTAAAAACCAATAGTAAATATTACAAAAAGTGAAAAAGAATAAGTTGAGTCACATTGCTCAACTCGCTGTATCGCGAAAGTCTGGAGACTGTGCGCAGAGGGAATATGAAAATAGTTTAGTCTCTGGAGCTCCGACGAGGGGCCGGAGTTGATCTGATTTGTGTTTTCTTAGAAATATTCCTGGTGACGTGGGTGGATAGGGAATGAGGACAATCAGCCAAATGTAGCCAAATAAATATTATTTCTAATTATTATTATATCATAGTTTTGTCGTATTTGAGTATTAAATTAAAAGCAATTTTTATTATTCTAGAAAAATAACTATTTTTATTAAATTTTTTGAATGTTTGAAAATTACAAAAGTTGAATTCTTTCGTATATATCAAATACAATTAAGTAATTTTGAAATGGAATTGTTTCTTTAAAATTAGCACTAGAAATAATTTTATACACAGTTTTTACGAGAACTACGGATTCTGGGTATTTTTGAATCTTTCAAAAACTTTCTACAAATGATTTACTTTCTCGTAAGTCAAGAAAATTTATGAAATCGCATGCCGAAAAACGGCGAATTTTCGGCAGAAAAACTTATTACCGGGCCTTGGTAACGAAAAAGAGGATAAATCTTGTCTGAAAATATACAAAACACTTCTTCTAACACGTAGTATAGCCAGAATCCATTTTTTGTTTGTCCTTGATATAGAAAAATCGATTGATGGCAAAACATCCGTCTGTGAAAGCCTAAACCGTTCAGCCGATGTTTTTCTCCAAAAATTCACATTCTCCGATCGATATGAACGAACTCTAGGTTTTGGGAATCTCAACGGGATATTTTGATTGTTGAGGGTACTTTACATGAAGCCTCAAAAACATTTTCAAACTTACCTCAAAAATGACTCCAAATAATTTTATTAAATGTAGTCCTCGGATAGCGTGAAGATTGCTTGTGGGAATGATGCAGGTATCATGTTTGTTGAAATCCTAGTTTTTTCGAAATATACAAAAGTGCAAGTTTTTGCCTATTTTAACTACAATTATTAAGATAGAGGTTTTTATCCTTCTTTTTATATATTCTCTAAAGATTGAACATGACCTTATTTCAGGTTCTATTTTTCGAAAATGAGTAATTTGCGTGTAATTTTGCGCAAAATACAAGTAATTTAAATTTTTAAAACCATTTAATTAAAAACCATTCCAAAATTTTTCTTCAAAATTTCTCCTCCGATGTATCAAGGGAGAGCCACAAATATGGTTCGAAACTACAAACTCGAATACAAAAATTGTTGCATTAGACAAAATCTATTGTAAAAAATCAGCTCTTTAAAAAGGTAATGTACAGTTTTTTGAAGAAACGAGAATTTTTCGCGTAGTTTTACTTAAAGGTGTTGAGGCTGCGAAATCTTGCTTAAATGATTGGGACAGCATTTGTAGACACTGCGACGAAGATCTGTGCATCGCTTTTCTGTGTTCTCGTCAGACGAGAGGGTTCCTTACTTTGTCGAAATGGCAGGATAGAGACTGGGCATTTCAGTGTGCAACGCGCAGAGGGAGCGAGGATTGGGCTTATTGATAGTGCCAGACGCTTGGACGGTCGGGGAGAGGGTCCAGCCACCCACAGGTAACAGGTTTACTGTACCTGCAGGGAAGAAAGTAAGTAGCATTTACAGAGGATTTTCAGAGGCAATGTTCGGAGAAGAAGAAGGGAAGGAGAGTTCTCGGGAAAAAATCCGAAAGTGGTTGTGTCGGGGAGATGTAGAGTGGGGTGGAAGGATGGGGGTGCTCCTACGCTAAGGATTAAGTGTCTCTAGCTAGGCCCTGGTTTGCACCCGGGCACGACCGTTGCCGTGTTTAATTACAATGTTTCCATCTTCTGTCCACACATTTCTGAGACCAAACTTCTCGATGGCAGATTGTAGCAAAACCAGGCGAGATTTCGTGTGGTCCTCGCGAATCGTTATCCCAATATGCTTGAGCAGCCGTTTCGAGCGGAACATTTCGTTGCGTTTCCTTTACAAATTTAACAAATTCCATTTCCGTAACAAACTTAACAAATTTGGCCCTTCGGTAATGTGGGAATAGATTTGGGGCCACCAACGCTGCAACTGTTTGATAAAATCAGTAGAATCACTTCACCTTATTTAGAATACACATTATTAATTAAAGTTGTGTTGAAAATATGAAACAAAATTTAAAGCACGAATTCAAAACAATTTAATTCGTCGTTCTCGAAACATTCAAATTAACGGAATCGCCAATAGTCCCAGAAAATTCTAAACGTTCTGGTATTAAATGAAAACGGTGATTTAATGCGTTTTTTACTTTTTTTAATACGTTGCGTCCTCAATTGACGCAACGCGTCTGCAAGTCCCGGCGGGCGTTGAGCGCTTTGCGCTTTCAGAGTAATCCTCCATTAATATTTCAACATATCCGTTACGTCTCGTCGCAGTCAGTTGTCCAGAATACCGCCAAGTAGCATCTCCGCGTACGCGCATCCCACTACGCGCCCCTGCGTCACTACTCAGTGGCCAGAATTGGGAAGGAATTAGGATTGGGGTAGGGTTTAGGACACTTCACAGGGGTTGGACTATACCCTGTGAAGCATGCAAACTCGTAAAAACTTTTAACATTAATTTTTACTGATATGGTAAGGCTTTTGAATGATGCGGTAACCAATACAACTGGGATATAATGGCAAAATGTTGAACATACCAAGAAAGTGATCACAGATTAATAAGGGAAGGAAGTTTTGATAGAAAACGACGACGTTGAAGAGGTCAATGATTGAGAGAGTTCAAGTAGGTTGAATGAATAAACCTATTGCAAGTGGCAGTGACTCACACAGCAATGTACTTTCAATCGCGAAATAAATTAGTATAGTTAAGTATAAATAAGTGTTTAGTTATAATATTTATTGAAGTTAGTGAAGGACATTATGCATAGCAGTTCCATAACAAGCTGTTGCTTCACTTACTGTGACTATATATGATTTGGTTATTTTTATAAGTATTGATTTCACGTATTTCTTTTCGTGTATAACAACTACTATAAAAATTACGACGACGACACTACTATTGTAGCAAATACTTGTGATTAGTCTACTTTTTTTTGAATTTTACACTCCTGGCCTATATCAAAATGTAGAGGTGAAGGATATGACGGCGCAGCAGCTATGAGAATTTATAATGGTGTTCAATTCAAAATTGGTGTGTTACAGAAGAGCACTGACTTTCCCCTATTAGTTTTCTTTTTCCATTGGTCTCGGTTAGCTATTCGGGCTTGCCACCTACTCTTGCCAGCTGCTATATATCGCCGACCAAAGTAAATTTTTTTTTATTTTCTTAATTTTTCTGTTTCCTAATAATAGAACGTAATTATTTTAATGATGTGAAAACAGTAAAATCTCGTCCTAACTGATAATTTTCGTTGAAAAATTTGGAGCCGTTTTTAAGAAAATGGCGTTTAAGTGCAGCTGTTCATTCTAAATTTGAAGCTTTTTCCAGAGAAAATTTTTAATTTTTTGAAAAATCTCATTAGGAATCATTTGAAGCACTTAACTGACAAATACAATAGTGTGTACTTATTGCTGGAAAAGTGTATAATAACAGATCTTTCAAAAACACTAGTTGAGTAATTTTGAAGAAAAAAAAAACTTTACGTCATATTAAGAAGTGCAATTAGCACTATCCGTTCAAAAAGATTAAAGAAACAATTTGCAGCTGTTTCTGAAAAGATGGCGTTTGAGCGTTTTTTGAAAATGCGAATTTTTAAGCTAATTTTCAGAGAAAACTAAAGTTTTCGAGAAATTTTGTGACATTATTTAAAGTACATGTTCTCATAAATATAATAATGTGAGTGATGTGAATAATGACATGAGAGACAGGTATAAAAAATTACATTTTTGTAATTTGTGAAAAAAAACAAAAGAATAGAGCAAAATGGCTTTTGTCATTTCATGGAGTACACTTAGCACTATTTGTACCAAAGGTTTAAACAAAAAATTTGAGCGCTTTTTGAGAAAAATGTCTTCTTTTTTTTAAAAAAAATTGTACGTAATATTGTGCGAAAACTAATATTTTCAAAATATGACATTAATGACAAAATATGACATTAATGAAAGAACTAACTGTAGAGAACAATTTTTCTTTGAAAGAAAATCTCTATCTTTAATTTTGTAGTTGTAGGAAGACGTCCGAAACTTTAAGAGTTAACCCTGAAAATTGGACCTATGCCGCCTTTATAAGTGTATTTTACTCTTTTTACAAGAAATTTAAAGAAAAAAATTGGATCAGTTTTTGAGAAAATTTTGAAAATATCCGGGGACTTCGTGTTAAGTTCCCCCTCATTTTGAAGACTTTTGTTTTCAAAATCACAGCGCCTCGATTCGAACGAGATCGGCCTAGGAATATTCATTTTGGAAAAAAATCGAACTCCTAACTTCGAGTGGAATTCAACTCGATTCGAGTAAATTTTCACCCGTCCTTTGAACCAGAATTAAACGTCACGCTACACAACAAATTCTACAACATGAGCACATGACGTTTGTCGATTTAATAAAAAATATCCAAGAATTTCTTCTTTAACTACACTTCTTTAACTACTTCTTTAACACTTCTTTAGAGTGGTCAAATTATTAAGTACTTTCTGTGTGATTAGCATAATGTTTCTATGAAAACATCAAAAGAAAAACTAATTTTGCTGATTAATTAGCATTACGTACTATGCAGATATGTTTTATTACTGTGGAGCAGGAACATTAATGCACCAGACTATATCACCCCTGCGCTAATGTGCTACACAACTGTCGCTGTTAGTTCTCAGATGTGCTTGTCTCTCTTCAGTCCAACACTTCGGTTGGTCGGGTTATACATGTTGTTTAAATAGCATTAATATCGTACTAACACAGCACATCCCTGAAAATGAAGTTGATCTCAACAGAAAAAACAAAATGTAATACACAACATTGTCTTCAAATAGTAATGAAAGTAACAGTAGTAATTGTAATAATAATTATTATATTGAGTTTAAAACTATTTTTCCTGAAATTATGCGAACATAACTTAATGTCATCATCAGTTGTGTATAAAAACAAAATCTCACAATGCATGTTGGACGGTTATTGACTTATCACAGAAAACATACTGACAACTTGTCTAAAGCCTTCTAACGTGTTTCAAATTGATAAATAGGGCCACAATTCAGAAGAACTTGTGTATAATGCAAGAAACTATTGCCCTTGGGTTTTACTCTTTCATTAGAGATGATTTCCATGAATAACAGAACATAGCTCAGTGACCAAGTGATTGGAAAAGACTTGATGAGGATTCTTTTAATAAACTTATAGTATTTATTATATCCATTATATGAGAAAACTGGATTTTAGGAGTGAAATACATTACAATAAATTATTACACAAAATAAATTATCATTTCTGCAATTTCGTGGTAAATTTTAAAATTTAAATTTTGGTATTTTCTTCGAATTTACTAATTTATCTACGACAATATTTTCCAACCACAGGTTTTTTTCGAGATCAGTTGATAAAATATTTAAATTACTCAGACTTATTGTGGCATTGGCTCTGGCGATCGTGACAGGAAGTGTCAAAACTAATGTCAATACTGTAAATACATCGGGAAAACTTGTTAATAATGAGCACTTGTTCTATTGAACTGTTACAACAAAATAATTTATTTTTCTTTTTTCTGCATAAAACTGTTGATGTATAGTCATTGTTCAGCTGAATTCAAATATATGTTTAGAGTTTTCTATCAGGGATAGTTTTTGAGGTATTTTGTTTGTAAATTTGTACTAACTTTTAATTACATTATTAGATGTTAAATATGGTAAGGATTTAGATGCGTTTTTAATTTCGATAGTATCGACACATTTGTAGTAATAACTTTAATATTTTTTCATAGTATTAAAAGAAGAAGATATAGAAGAAAACTATTTACAGGAATTTTGTAACCAATTCCAAAATATAATGAAAATCAGGAAATGGTACGCACATTTCTTCTATGGGTGCCAGAACTGTGTCTAACTATATTCCAACAAAACCCAGCCAGCATTGTTGACATCTACTCCCTCTGATATTGTTTTTCCACGATCTGTATTTCTTAATGGAATCTTTCACCTTTCGTGTGGTACAGCCCTAGCTGTCTGGGATAAAATCGATATGCGAATATAAGAAATAAACTTCTATATCTATAATTCTATTATCTAGACTCTAAATCATATTCTGTAATAGATTATATTTTTTATTTATATTAAAATATAATATCTTACAGAAAATTATTTAGAGTAAAAGTTAGAATTTAAGCAAATTAGAAAAATTGATATTTAAATGTGAAAGTTAAAAAACAATTTTGAATCAAGATTACATGAAATATTAGATAAATAATAATGAAAGATTACATATATTTTATTTGTAATTTAAAAATTATTTCTTGTGGCACTGAAGATGGCCACAATGCGACCGAAAAAGCTCTCTTCTTCTAAGCCTCAAATCTATTATGATGCACATGTAAATTTCACACGATTCCCTACCATCTTCTATGACAATTAATTGAGATTTTTATAATGAGATATTATAATGAATAATCCAGAAAATAAACGAGACAAGAAAGCCATTTATTTAAAAAACTTTACAGTAAATACTTGAATATCAATTTCCAGTAAGCAATTTGGAATTCAAAATATTCAAATAACTAATATATTTTTAATTATTAATAAATGCCCACTGACTGAACACACTGAGTTCGAAAGCTGAGCCCTGGCGTCACTGGGCCACACTGACTGAAAATATATTGTAACTGTAGAAGAGCATTCAGTATGATATTAAGCGTTAGGTGCATGTTCTTCAAATTTTATTTCAATGTTAATGATGTAACAGATTTAGTAAAGTTTTAAAGACTATAAAATTAACAACAGAAGGTTAACTATTTGTAGGTTCATTGAATTGTTACTAATTATCATATATTTTAATTTTGTTAATTATCAAATGTAGGTAAAGTAGAGTTACAAGTATTTCAACAAATTTTAAACAATTAATTACCAAAAATCTAATTTAAATTGATGACAAAATAAAATCTATTTATACCAAAGCCTTTTATTATTCTCATACTTCAACAATACTAAGACGTCCTAGTTTTCTAATTTATTTAAATGATTTGTTGATTACTGGTACTCAGATATAAATGTAGCAACTTG
This sequence comes from Gryllus bimaculatus, assembly GCA_017312745.1. NCBI lineage: Eukaryota > Metazoa > Arthropoda > Insecta > Orthoptera > Gryllidae > Gryllus > Gryllus bimaculatus. Next base: position 118,546 of record BOPP01000386.1, on the reverse strand, counting down.
TACAAACCCCAAAAGAAGTTTTATCATGTGATTGTCATAATTACTCATAAAGCACACCTAATTATGCGATATAATCAGCCATTCATAATAGCTTCCAGAGAGACGTGTTGCATCGTGGATATATTACTACAAAAATACACATTTTCGTTAGATTTGTTCATAAATTCGTCAAAAGATTCAACTATATCATGAACCCTGCTGATAAAATAGTTATGCTTAGCCATGGTGAAAATTGAAGTGTAAGAAAGTCCATCAACAGACATTGTTAGCAAGCTTGATTGCCAATAGTTACAATGTTTTATCACTCCTTATATTGTTCAGAACAAATCTCTTTTACTATTTATGATGATGGCATTCAATATTAACAGTAAAAATCATGACTACCTATCTATTAAAATATTTTGTTCTATTATCTCTTACCTTAAGGTATATATTATAATTTGCTCATTGTCTTGTTGGCCTATGAAACAATAATATTGTGTATTAGACATGGGCCTGAATGTTTCACCTCCTGCAGGGCGCATAAAAAGACATGCCTACTAAAAAACAAAGAATAGTCGCATCAAACTAATATAAAGAGGTGTTACTGCATCATTGAAATGATCTAATTAATTTAATTCTTGTAATCACTTGAAAACATTAAATGTTTCGAGTATTTTTTACACAATACACAATAGGGGTGCAGTACAATCGTATCCCCATTTTTTACATTACATTACATTTGCTTCTCTATCCTTATGGCGCATTATGGAGTAATCCTTCGTTAACATTGGTATATTTGTTTTCTGTCCCGCGGATGCGCCTCCTAGCATGTGATATTTGTCACTACTCAGCGGCCAGAATTAGGAAGGATTTAGAAAAGGGGTAGGGTTTAGGGCACTTTGCAAGGGGTTGGACTAGCCCCTGTGAGCAGACACTCGTTTTGTTAGAACAATTTTCTCATGAGACTGTCCGGATTGGGCTGGAATCGAACCCCGACCTCCTTGGTGAAAAGCTGGCAACTTTGCTCTGCTGCACGAGATGCCTCTTCGTTTAACGAAAGGTTTTTTTTCTGGGGGATTACGTTAATATTAAGCACATCTAACCTTGAAAGTAACGACTATACGCAATCTATTAGTATACTAACATTTAAATTTTATATTTTAAATTGTATATTTAACATTGATATCCTATATTTTTCATGCATCCACGCTTGATACATTTTAAAAACAAAACAAGAAATATATCCTCAAATTCGAAATCATATACCTCGCAGATCATATCTACATGTTCTTAACGGCGAAATACGTATTCGGTGTTACAATTATTAAACGTTCACACGAATAGCAAGTACTGAGTTATTCCTCCCATCACAGAAACCTCACATTCACATGTGCGATGAGGATCTTTCGAGCGCAGTACAGGAGACCACGGGGCGCCCAAACCTGACCAGAGAGCGCTGAACCAGAGTATTATACGCTGAAATGACTTGAAATCGTCAGCTACCAGTGAATTTTTTCACTCAAACGGAGAGAGTACTATTTTATATCACTTGCTTAGAATCAAAAGATGGCTGAATATCGCCCATTTGACTCGAATAAGCGTGAAAGTTAAGTTGTTTATCTAGCGATATTTTCACTCCAAGAAATTAAGAGTACGTATGGTTTATGCGCTAGTTGTGTTCATTGATGGACAGATATACGGACAGACGATTTGAGGAAAAAACATTTTTTGGGTATCAAGGGACCCCAAATCGTGCATTTCCGTTGAAATCTCGAAATTGATTTTTCGCAGCATTACATAACTTTCCCTATAATACGTATATTACTCCGTATGTACGTATGTTTACGGGAAGATAAAACTTACAAGAAGTTGACAGTAGATTGTGCTGCTCATATGAAATCTCGTGCTTAATGATGCCGTGAATGGGATATTAGTTCAGACATTTTATTTTTTGCTGGAACGAATTTATGCTTTCTTCGAACATGACGATCGGTGGAGTATATCACAACCCTGATGGATTTAGATAAGCGAAATAATCTTCCATTAAAGCGACTTTGTCCTAAAAGATAGTAATCACGGAACGATTCCTTAATAGCTATGAGATTACGATATTTTAATATTTTGCCCGCTTTAACAAAAATTATATTTTCTAACAAAATGTATGAAGCTAATGTATAGCTCAAAACCTGAAAATAGAATTGGAAAATTTTGAATTTCTTTTCCACAAAGTATTACATTTCAAAATACTAGCATCAACATTGTTCCAAAATACCTTTAATGCCCTGATTTGGATTTGCAAACCGTACAGAATTTATTCGATAAAGCTTAGGAAGATTTGAATGTTCGGAATCACTATGATGATTTAAGAAAATACGCAGTTGAATTGTCCAAAATCAGGAAAGTAGAAGTGAAATTTAGCTATAAACGAGTGAAGAAAACGAAACGACATTTTGACAAACTTTGCAAGGATAAACGACTCATTGACGGCTAACAAAGTTAAACATTTAATGGTTACTATAGATGCTTATATATTGACATTAACCAGTTGGAGCAACTTGTTGGATTGAAAAAAGTGACAATTTTCAAAGTGATTCAGCCAAAACTTTTGATTGCTCTCTCGGACATTGAAATTTAGAAAGAAGCACAAAAACGTCAATCCGAAATACCCTGCAGAAGTTACATTGGATACTCGATTTGATACTCGATTGGTGCGTGGAAGTGGTCAAACTGTGACTGACGGAAACACACTCTCACACACTCTCACACAGTCTCACACACTCTCACACAGTCTCACACACTCTCACACAGTCTCACAC
>BOPP01000386.1:48893-114708 GCA_017312745.1 Gryllus bimaculatus | reverse complement strand
AGTCTCACACAGTCTCACACAGTCTCACCACAGTTCTCACACAGTCTCACACAGTCTACCCAAGCAGTCTCACCACAGTTCTCACACAGTCTCACACAGTCTCACACTGTCTCACACGGTCTCAACAGCTGTTCTCACACTGTTCTACACTGTCTCACACTGTCTCACACTGTCTCACACTGTCTCACACTGTCTCACACAGTCTCACACAGTCTCAACACAGTCTCACACCAGTCTCACACAGCTCACACAGTCTCACACAGTCTCACACAGTCTACACAGTCTCACACAGTCGCACACAGTCTCACACAGGTCTCACACAGTCTCACACAGTCTTCACACGGCCTCACACCAGTCTTCACACAGATCTACCACACAGTCTCACACAGTCTCACACAGTATCACACAGTCTCACACAGTCTCCACACAGTCTCACACAGTCTCACACGTCTACACACAGTCTCACCACGATCTCACACAGTCTCACACAGTCTCACAAGCAGTCTCACACAGCTCACACAAGTCTCACACAGTCTCACACAGTCTCACACAGTCTCAACACAGTCTCACACAGTCTCACACTGTCTCACCACAGTCCTCAACACAGTCTCAACAGTCTCACACAGTTCTCACACAGTCTCACACACACACACCTACAGTCTCACACAACCACACACGTCTCACACACACACACACAGATCTCCACACACACACACACACGTCTCACACAACACCACACAGTCCTCACACACACACACCACAACAGTCTCCACACCCACACACACCACAGTCTCAACACACACACACACACAGTCTCCACAAAACCAAAAAATCTCTCTTGTTGGTGTACACTCTCTCCCTCTCACACACTCTCTCCCTCTCACACACTCTCTCCCTCTCACACACTCTCTCCCTCACACACACTCTCTCCCTCACACACACTCGCGCGCGCACTCTCGCGCAGTTACTCAAATACTATGTAGGGACTAGTTGAATGTGGCGTCGCTGACGACGTAAATTGTTTTACATTACCCAAAAAAGGGCGTACTAGTATATTTACGCTTAAAGTATTTTTGACTTCTGAAGGACTTTCCTTTGTTGGTGGTTAAGGCCAGAAGACCACTTTAAAGCAGCTTAAGTTTTCCAGCTTTAAAGTTTTCTCAGCAATGTGGGGGCTAGAATCCCAAAGATACACCACTGATGTTACTTCAAAATTATCTGCTACATTAATCCAAAAACTGTAATAGCGAAACACTTGGTCGTACGTCCTCAAAATACTTAATTTCGTTTTCAAAATACCTTTTAAAATTCAAGAATGCGTGTCTAAACAAAAGTGTGTCAGTATCCTTTAACGTGCCTCAAAGTGCAAGGAAACGTTCGCAATGTTTCTCCTACTTTGAATTATTTACATCCGCATTTTTTAATACGTTTCATTAGTCTTACTTCTTTGATATTAACATAAAAAATAGTTACATTACCATTTTTAAAAAAATCTGAGAATTAATTCATAACGGATAATACTAATGCCGTAGCATTTTCGTATTGTTTCTTTTTAATCTCTTGCTTCCACGTACGCAGTGTAGAAAAAAGTATTGTAATTCTGGGGGAAAGCGGTTACATTTTGCCGGAAAAACCCATTTTGTTGGACTTCAGTAAGAAAAATGACACCGACAGTAAGACAACACCTTCAGTAAGAAATAAGACAAATATGATATATAAGTAGCGAATAATCGATTTCGAGATTTCAACGGAAGTTTTTTTTGTTCTCTGATACCGAAAAATTTGTTTTTATTAAAACGTGTCTGACCGACCGCCCGCCACCCGACGTATGTAAACAACACTAGCGCCTAAACCATGCGAAGGATTTTTTCCAAATTGAAGAAGCCCTTGACCATTTAGGCTGAATCGAAGCTCTGCGATTTGAATATCTTTAATTAGTTTTTTGGGGAAGTTTACATGAAACCACTGGGACATTTTCAAATTTTCTCAAAAATGGATTCAATTTTTTTCTTTAAATTTCTTATAAAATGGAGTAAAATGCACTTGTGTTGGATAGTCCGATTTTCACTGTTTACTAAATTTTCGATAATTTCAAAAGTTTAAATTTTTTCGGGGTTTTCCTACAACACAATTAAAGATAGATTTTTTCTTGAAACATAATTTGTTGTTTCATTAGCGTCATGTACATTCTTTTTTAAAAAATAGTAGTTTTCGAAACATATTGCGTGCAATTTGTGCAACAAAATTTTCACAAAAACCGTTCCAAATTTTATCTTTCAACTTTTGGTAGTGATTGTGCTAAATGCTATGTGCTCTTTCAGATAACATAAACGCCATATTGCTCTTTTGTTTCTTAAAAAATTACAAAAATGTGAATTCGTTTACTTGACTCTAAAGTTGTTAATATTTACATTAGCAGCATTTTGCTCACACTATTGTATTTATGAATACATGTGCTTTAAATAATGTCAGATAAAGCTTCTTGAAACCTCAACTATTTTCTGTCAAATCTAGCTCACAATTTCGCTGTTTCCGAAGCGCTCAAACGACGTTTTCTCAAAAACTGTTCCAATTTGCATTCTTTAATATGACCAAAAGTTCATCTCAGAGTATTATTATACTTAAAAAAATACACAAATGTATTTTTTTTAATATCTCTCAAGCCGGTAAATATGCACATTTCCAGCAATTTGTACATACTATTGTGTTTGTGAGTTAATGTGCTTCAAATGACTTCTAATGAAGTTTTTCGAACACTTAAAACTTCTATGAAAAAGTACTTCAAATTTCGAATAAACTGTACATCTTAAGCGCCATTGTCTTAAAATCGGCACCAAATTTTGCAAAGAAAATTGCTCTTTAGGGCACGGTTTTACTATTCTTTAATAATCTCCAAATAATATTGCCATTCTATTATTAAGAAACCGAAAAATGAAGAAAATTTAAAAAAAAATGTATTTGGTCGGCGATAGAAGGCAGCAGGTAAGATTATGTGGCAAGTTCGAATAGCTAGCGGAGACCAAAGGAAAGAGAAAAATAATACGGGAAAGTCTATACCATTTTGTAGCTCCAGTATTTTATTCTAAAGATGGAAAATCCGCTGATGTCTGTTGCTCTGCAAAAATCATTCCCACGTTTGACTCCGTTTTCGGAATTTTTTCTTTTAGGTTCTCGAATACTTGTATTTTTTCACCCCCAATTATTCTACTCTTTCCCTGCGATCTTATCCCTTAATATAACTTAATATATCACTAACATAACTTAATATCCCTTAATATATCACTAAAGTTACGTAGGACCTACATTTCTTTATCAATGTACATCCACCAGAAAAAATCGACTGACCAGAATATACAGCAAGATGAAATTCACGAAACGGCTGTCGTAATAATTCTAGTATTGATATGGATAGTCCTTTTTCCTGAAAAGTTCATTTAAACAAACACTTCTTTTCAGCCCTACAGGTCTCGCATCCCACATCCGTATCTCGTATTTTCGTTGCGTCTCTCGGTGAGCGTCACGTCGTCTCCTCGCGTCATGCGTGGCTCGACATCAAAACGTACTGCAAATACATATTGTTACGAATATTGCATCACATGCCGGAATTCGCTGCGCGTGGATTGCGTCATCTGCCGGCGCCCCTTCCCTCCCCCCCGAACTAGACGGTTCCGGACTATGCGCGAGCCGTGGGAAACGCCCAGAATGTGCCGGGTGCCTGGAGACAAGCGCCGGGCAGGTATAAATGCGCCGCTGCCGGCGGCCGCGAGTCAGTTAGTAGAAGAAGTCAGTAGAAGAAGTTAGTAGAAGACGTGAGTAGAAGTGAGTGGCAGAGAAGCAATCAGTCCGTCAGTGTGTCCGAAGTGGAAGCTGTGCTGTGAAATGTGCATTGCGGTGAAGAGTGGTGCAGCGGTTGAACAGCAGTCAGCAGTCTGAAGTCTGCAGTGGAAGCTGAGCTGTGAAGGGTGCATCGCGGTAAGCAGTGGTGCAGTGGGGAAACAGCAGTCAGCAGTGTGAAGTCTGCAGTGGAAGCTGAGCTGTGAAGTGGGCATCGCGGTAAACAGCAGTGCAGTGGACCCTGGTGTGCGCAGTGAAGTGTGGTCTGCGCAAGGAATTGTGGTCTGCGCAGGGGAATTGTGGTCTGTGCAGGGAATTTGGGTCAAGTGCAGTGGACCGTGGACAGTGCATTGGACTGGCTGATTCTGTAGAAGAAGTGAACTGTGTAAATAAATCATCAAGAGAACGGAATCGTGTGTAAAAGAAAAATAATTAATTGTAATATATCTGTAAATAGACCAAGTAGATTTTAGTGTATAATTGTTCCCGAATAAACGTAATTGTTTAAATATTGTGTTGGTTTCAATTCACCACGAGGAACGTTACAATATAGTAATGTATCCGAAGACCTTCGGGTTATTGTATAAACTAATTCTATCATTTTACCCACAGTTTGTAGAAGTAATTTTAACGTATTAATAAAATGAAAGCACTTCCTCCAACTGTGGTAGTTGAATCGATATCGATAACTGTATATAATATCGATGTATTATATTGGTAACTGTGTTGATATTTTCCAAAAGATTTACATCAATTTTGAGATGGTTCAACAGTTTGACTAAAAGATGTTTAAAAAGCAATTGAATGGCACATTTTCCTTGATTACCATCGTGTTTCTCATAATTTTCTCTACAGGACAATGTTTTTTCTGCTTACTTTTGAAACAATCGATTGGGCAGCAGTGCCCGACATTCTTCCATAAGAATAACCATCTCCATACGAGCCCATTGTGCCTTCTCGCCTTGAAAATTAATATAGGCTCGATACATCAATGAAAGTTCTTTAAAACTGACCAATGTATTTCGTAATTTAGAAGCAGTCTCCACATCTTTGCATAATAGTTTGGTAGAAAAACATTAATATATTGTTGTGAAAACATTTGGTATTGGAAGAATTATGGTTTGTATGTAATCGGATATTTAGCGATTGGGTTACGTGAGGAAGGAGGTCGGTCTTAAACAAGTTATGGAAAGATAACACTATTTTTTTATGTATTTTCGTATTATTGCATTTTAGTGAACTATTTTCAATTTACTTCGTATTCTTGAGAATTATACATTTTTTGTAGGAATTTATCAGATTTACCGCGAGCTATTTTGGGTTTGCACTTCTTTCTTCTAACATTGAAATTTTTGATCCTGACGTGATGGAAACGTCTAGTTCGTCTCAAAAAGCATTATTATTTAAATCCGGAAGTTTGGGATTTTTTGACGATTAATAACAGCTACTTACAATAAAAGAAATTGTAACGGCATCAGAAAATTTGTAGGAACTTTCTCTCTTCCAGTCTGTAATTTCAATCGCCTTCTTAATTAAAGTTTTAATTACAGTTTTCTTGTATGTATTGACAAAAACAGAAATTTCCGTAAATTAAGTCTCGTTAGCCATGTTGCTTTGTTTGCACTAGGTGTTAGAAATGCCATGAAGTGCCTTCAACACGTTTGGTCTTCTCTCCAGATTCTTATAATTCCATATTCTATTTAACTTTTGGTGAGACTTCGTACGACGTATACCGGCGAGATAATGCTATCTACAGTATTTCAAGACATTGTGTTGACTGGAAGGTGGAAGATACTTTGAGTACGAGAAAAATGATACACGTCTCTTAGATACCTTATCACTATCCGGGAGTTCAGTTCGGAGGTGCAGGATAGTTTTTCTTTTGTCACCCGTATCCGTGGATGCTCAAAAGTTGTTGCTTTTCTCTCGCGCTGCAGAACGTGTAGATAATGTTTAATAAATCATTATTTTCAAGATCAACATCTCAGGTATGTCAATTTTTTCTATGCCTTCAAGTTGTTTTCTTTCATACTAAATTCATTTAAATATTTCAAAACCATTGAACAGTATTTACCAGACGAAAATAAAGCCTTCATAATTTATTTGTTTCCTATCTAGGAAATTGTAAACGAGTTCTACAACACAGGTGACTGTTCCAATTAACAAATATTTACCACTTTTTGTGCATGATCGAAATGGTAGGGTGTCTGTCGGCCCGCCCGCCCGCCTGCCTGACGGTCCGCCCGTCACTTTTCTTACATTATTTTTTTCTTTGGATTGAGTATGGACGATAAAATAGCGGAGCGTGTTTTTCGGCCAACACAATTTTTTTTGAATGTGCTAGAACTTAACAATTGAAATAAAAATTTAAATTCCGTGGTTTTCTCGTCTGTCTAATATATTGTCTGTGTCCTGTATAACCGTCAGTTTTCCCGTGTAAGTCATTAGATTTCTATTGTAGCGATGACTACGTATATTCTCGCAACTCTCGCGCTGGATGCGTTCATTATGTTCCTCGTCTGTTCCGCTGGTAGTTCCCGCGCGATTAAAATTGTGTGTTAATTATAGATGCATTGCCTTCAAATATGAAGGGCGTTTCACCCCCTTCCGCAGTGCAGTCAATGCAGTGATAGCGTAATGCTGTCATCTCCAAGTTGCAATTCGTATGAAATAGTAATTACAGCGCAAGCTCGCGCAACATATTGTAATGCTGTACATATTGTAACGAATAAGTGAAGTGACCACCAAACTGAGAAGTGAAACGGTCACTTAGCAAATGCCGAGCAAGTAACGTTCTTCGGTTCATCAGGCCATCCTGGGGCCTGGCACGTCCCCTTTCCTTTTCGCTCTGACATTGTCATCCACTCTTCTAATTCAAATCCTTATTCTGCAGTGGCACTACACAACACATTGGCGTATAGGCTTTGCATTGTAATTCAAGTATTTTAACACCCCGGATAAAGCGCACATGTGTAGCCGTGATAATGTCCCCCCCCCCCCTGGAAAATCCAGTTTTTCGCCATGTCTTGCTTCTTTCTGTAGTAATTGAGATATGTCAATCTTTCCGAATCGCCTGCTTCGCCCCCTTCATACCCCAGGTATGGATGTGTTACATCCCAATATACCCTCGTTTTGACGTTGGCAGACCTATAGGTCATGTCTTGGTTTTTTTGTTTTCTGCCGTTTTTGTCCGTTTCTTGAACCGCCCCCTCGTGAAAAATCGCAGCAAATCAATCAATCGCAGCAAAAAAATCTGTACGTTGCGTCGTAATATTTTTTACGAGTTGTGTCGCACATTATGAAGACAAATTCAGAGCATCGCCATATGCTTTCAGAGCTCAGCCGGAAAGTGGAATACTGTTTTCTGATGTCTGTTGTGATGAGTGTGATATCCAAAGACTAAATTTTACAAATCCCGACGACAATTCACGTCGAAAGTATGGAAGTCGTGGGAATGGAGTATTGAGTTGCTATATTGGACAGAAATAATGTAACATAAAACATATTATGCCAGTATATGTTACGTAAAAATATAAGTAAAAAAACAACCGTAAAATTAATGGTGTTATAACAGGACAAACTACCTCGCATTATTTGTAACTTTGGCAATTTTCGAAAATTCAGAGACTTCATACATAAGCTCCGTGAATTAGCTCCTAGCACTTGCAAATTTTCAATTTCAAACCTAATGAATTATATTGATTGGCCTTCCTTTGACTATGTTTGATCAAAAATATTTTCGTTTGCCCACTTTTCATAACCGAAAGATTCAATTAACATTTTTTACCTGTCCCGAAAATTTCAAAAAACAAATTGAAACACGAAAACAAATAATCATGTGACAATGAAATTATTTTGTCATTTTGCAAAAATTGTTATAAAAAACCTTTTGACGACTAATAATGCAACTTGTTTATAATGTTAAGGTATATTTCAAGAGTACATGGTTTGAAAACTAACGACATTAGTGACGAGTTTTCAAAAATGTACGGATGCAATAAAAATGTTTATAATGTATTATTGCATTCGTACAAGTATGAAAAGTCGTCCCTAATTCAAGAGTTATATACATTATGCTTTTGGGCAACAGAATTATAACTTTTAAGAGAATCAAAGTTAATTTTTGATAAACATTATTTTAATGTCACGTTTATCAGCTATAGTAATACCCATAGTATTGCTTGAAACTTAATACAATCTTTTCCTTTAAGAATCCAATATTCCTTGGTTAGATTCTTATATACAACATTGCAATTTATATATACATGATTTGTATGTATTATTTTTATGTATGTACATTTTATTAATGTTCTTATACATTTCTCATTTTTCTTGGTTTATTTCTAATTATTTTAGATTTGGAATTATGTTTTTCATATCTACTGCTCTGATGTATGCCTAGAACATAGTAACAAAAATGTTGATGAGTTTTACAAGCCAACATTCTCTGCAATGATCACCACCATAAATTAATTTTTTTGTGTGTGAACCAGAACCGAGCATTGTTCTGCACTTTGGAATAGACCGTTACCAGAAGTAGACCGAGCTTATTTGTTTAAAGTAAGCTCGGCCAATCTCCTTTTCTTTTGAACACTGCTAATCATAGACTAGTATGGTGTTGTGATCCGTATAAGAGCAACAAATGATTTCTGTTTATCAATCTGCATGTATATTTAGCTCAATTATTTGTTGTGTTAGATATCCGTTTATAATAGTTTTTTAAAATTCTGATTGTCATTTTTGTGTAGATTGTTTATAATGTACACATGCTAATAAAATTGACCTCTTTTTCAAAACATTGATTTTATGTACTATAATTATGTACTAAACAAATAATTAACACTATATTTTATTGATCAAAAAGCATGTACCTGCTGCTAGGGCGTTCTATTATAATACTGCGTGTAAATAACCTCAAACACCGCGGGCCTACTTATTCATGTAAACTACCAGAACTAGCGATCATATCTAGGCTCACGAATTTTCACTCAAAATCAGGTTTTGCTCAAGATCGTTGTCATTCAGCATTTTGCTTTTGAGAGTTTAAACATTTTGTCGTAATAAAACGAGACAACAATATGTCGAAGCGAAGATGGGTAGCAGACAATTGCGATTATCTGAGCTTAAACAGTCGATCTCGGGAGTTTGACTTTGCGTGATTTTAACTTCCAGTAACTGCGTTTAATGCACGGGGTGAAACTCGCGAGAAACTTAAACGCGACTGAACTCCAAGATAAACGAAGTTAAACACATAATGGAAGGTGGTGAAACTGGCCCTTAGTGACTACCGAGCATAGAAAAGGAAATTAAGATTAATTTTAAAATGTTTATTTATTATTTACCATTTGCTGAATGATTGTAAACAATCTGTAACAAGTATTGTACCTCAGCTTCTGGGTCAATGGCATCCATCTCTATTGGGGTTTTCGTCAAGTTTCCTTGATCCCATGAGCAAGAGTTGAGATGGCGCCTTTGCTTCTGGACATAAATGTACCTGCCTTATCTGTGTATGTACATTTCTAGAATTCAGTGGAAAATATATTCGCCCTCCATATAGTATAGCGCTTGTGATGAAGAAAACCAGGCAAATGTATTTATTATACTTTGTAATCACTACTCTCTCCATGGAGAATGAATCTTGGTTTTTAAAATTCTGCGAAGTAAGTGTACACATGCTCGCGTAGACGAGCGGCCGTGCATAAACCCTGTTGCTGACAAGAATAGAAAGCGGCTGAAAGAGGCAGAGGTCGTAGGCGCGGCAACCAGGCCCGAAGTGCGCTTGCCAATGTTCTCCATCTAAATGCATTATAGTACGATTTATTTATACGTGCATTTGAAGTTAATCAGCTGTTTATGGTTTCATCCAATCGGGAACTTATTAGTCGCTTCACTGCGGTGACGTTCAAGCTCCCGATTGATGAAACAGTCAACGGCTCATTTACTTCAAACGCACGTATAAAATCGAAGTACAGTAGAACCTCGCAAATCCGAAATTTCGGATAATCCGAACAAAATTCGGGAAGGGGAAAAATAAACAAAATAAATAAAATGCTTATTTGTTGTGTAAAGAAAGGATTTCATAATTGCTGTATAACTTAATTTGAAACAAGTTAAACAAAGAAATTATTGAAACAAGTTGTCGAAATGAAACGTTTAATGCTCTGGTAACTACGATGGTTATCATATATTTATGTACATGTAATTTTCACTTAGAGGAACTTGAAAAATCGGTAATCATCTTTTCTCGCAAGAATCTGAATCTGTTGGTGATGCTGTAATGATGCGATCACTACGTTACGTTGTCATTTTTCACATCGTACGCTACGTTGCATTGTCTGGTAAATCTATGGATGAATTTGTACGGTACATTTTTACGGATAATCCGAACTGACCACACCCCAATTAGTTCGGACCGGGTTTTACTGTAAAAGCAGTTCGCGCATGCTCTATTGACTTTTTGGAAGCTCAATTTGAGCATTGTATGGAGCACATTGATAAAGCGCCACAACCCAAACCCATCGCTAGTGCCGCTTTTACGATGGACGACATCCGCGGCCGTCGGGGGCCTCGGTCACTTAGGGGGACTCAAAATATTGAAAACAAACACGCTGAATATGTGGAGGATCCCGAAGCTAATTATTTGAATTATTCTTCTGTCAACAAAAAGAATAATACTGCATTTAATAATGTACCCATAAATCACATTCCTGATACATCAACTTCGAGTTCACAGAAATACAATTTACAGAAACAAGCAGAACTAACAAATAGTGGGGTAAAACGTAAAGATTTTTTGATGTACAATGAAGATGATGTTCAGGAACAGGTACTGTGCTTGAGGAAACTATTTAAGTACCATTCTTTCAGAAAACGGTCATCACACAGTACATCAGACCCTTTGGCCACATAATGATATCTTACGGGATTATTGGGTAGAAAAAGGACCTTCCGTTTGTTAACACAAAGAAAATAATTTTGATAAATCGGACCGTATATATAAAACCGGAGGTAAAATGGAAGAAACAAGACTTTCTCAAGCAATGTTCTCGCGATAGTTGCCAAACGAAATTGTACAGAGCGATTGGATCATATATTCACCTGCAAAGAGAAAAGTTTGTTTTACGTGAAACCTTTTTTTTCTCACTCCAAATTTCCATTAGCGGAGATGGATTTTATCACAGGAAACATGCTCTAAACGATCAGAACGATCTGACTACGTGGAAATAGTCAAGAACATAGAAATTGCATGGTAGAATATTGTAGTCGATCAAAAACACTCGGGCGAGTAGATACACAGTTGATGACCCAATATAATAATGAGCGACAATAGTGGAAAGAGGTATTGAAAAGAGTTACTGTAGTAATTAAATTTTTAGTATCGAGAGAACTCTTTTTAAAAGGTTTTGACCAAAGAGTTAGTTCAGTAAAAAATGGAAATTATTTGGGTATTTTGGAACTTGTCAGTATGACCCATTCTTCACGAACACGAAAAAATATGGTAATGCAGGGAAAGGGATACCATAATTATCACCCACAATTTGCGAAGAGTTCGTAGAAATAATGGGGACTAAAGTTCTTTCAGTAATGAATTCGGAAATTCAACGCTATTTTTGTAGATTCCACTCCGGATGTGACTCATATTGATCAACTAACTTTTATAGTAAGATATGTGATAGACGCTGTTCCAAAAGAGCGATTTTTGCAGTTTATTTCCATTCATGGTCATAAAGCAGTACATCTTACTGAAGTTGTGACACACTTCTTAAAAACCAATAACAGATATCCTGAATTGTAGGGGTCAGTCTTATGACAATGCAGCAAACATGTCTGCACGGGTTTTTGGGTTACAAACGAAGATAAAAGAACTAAAGTATACTGAGAATGTACCATGTGCTGAATATGGTCAATTTAATGTGAAACTCCAATCCCAGTGTTGCAGGGAGACGCCTACAGGACGCACCTGCTCGAAAGAGGTTTCGTAGACCCGCACCGGGGGTAGGCTTCAAAGAAAGCCTTGGTCGAATACATGGGTAACAAGGGCAGTGTCCCCGCCAAGATACGCGTACGATAAATAACAACTAGCATCATATTCAAAATAGAAGGCAAAATCTAAAACACAACAAACGTTACTGCGATTTAATGACGCTTATTGACGTTCCTACATTTGACAATTTGATCTATGTATGTATTTGGTGCAACAGCCCGTAAACGGGCTCAGGCCTATCGGCGACGTCCGTGCCTCGCGGCCATGGGTTAAGGGTGTGGTTAGCATGTAGATATTCGGTGAAGTGAATTTTCTCATCGTCCCACAGCAACGTACACTGTGACATTGCAAGAGAAACTATACAGAACAGAAGAGCAGTATAGAGAAAGTATTGTAATGCTGCGGGATTAAACGACGACTTTTCGATAAACAAAACCCATATTCCATGGCCCTGGTAACGAAAATGTGGCTAAATCTTATTTCTATATGAAGATATGATGAATGGGTGAAAAACAGAAGCGTATTAGTGACATTTTAAAAATTCTGAGAAACAAGTGTTTATTGTAGGTTTTATTACAGTGGCAATGTATTTTTGTGGTTTTAATGAATGCCGTGGTTTTAGTGATGAAAAAAAGCACCACGACTTTATAGTAATATTGACTTAAATAAACAGATTTCTCTGAATTTATAAAATGTCACTTATACATTCTTGTTTTCACCCATTCATATGTGGTAAATTACGTCTGTATTAGATCTCACGCGTGGAGTTAACACCCACGTTTTGTGAGTCCTTATTACCGGAAAATAGGTTTATTGCTAAATATTTGTCTGTGATTAACGCTATCGGCTAAATCATAAGCAAAGTTTTCACCAAAATTGATTTTCTTCAAAACAAATATTGCTTGATCGATTTAAAGGACCTCTGTGTTTGATACTGATATGTTGATTTTTTAAGTGTATTACATGAAGCCTCAGCAATATATATTTTCAAAATTTTATCAGAAATGGCTCCAAATTTTTGGATTCAACTCCGTCCTTGGATAGTGCAAAAGGACACTTGAAAGAATTGTATAGGTTTCAAATTTCATTGAAATATCTTATATTTCGAAAGTGCAAATGCGGTCTGCCTATAACAGCGGTCGGCGTCTTTCAACAACTTCAATATTGAAAATCAGGATATATTCCCGATCTTGTGAAATCTTGTTTCAAGATCTTTCTTTAAAAACAAAGTCAAGTTCTATTATTCGAAAATATAACTAATTTTCGCATAATTTTGTGTGAAATATAAGCCATTTTTTACTTAATTTTTTTAAAAGGCGTCAAATTTTTTCCTCATTGTCTCCTCGTATGAATCAAAGAACCGTATAAACAGCGCTGCTAGCATCAGTTCCAGAAACTCTGTTTTCGAAAATTTGCAAAATGTAAACATTGTAAGCGTACAATATTGAAGATAAAGATGTTTGTTTCAAAAGAAATCTGTTTCAAAAAAGTCAAATCTTGAAGTCGTTTGCAATTATTTGAAAAAACTAGTTTTCGCGTAATGTCTGCTTGAATTTAGTCCAAACTATAAAAATCCGATACATTTGTTTTCTTTTAATTTTTACCGCGGGTAGAACAAGGGACGCTTAAAAGGATGTCGCAAGTCTCATTTTCATTGATCTTTCAGAATGTCGTAAACTTAGAAATTTGTAATTCTTAGAAAGAAGTGTGTGCTTTCGTAATACGAATTTCATGCGCTTCATTTGATCCGCTGTCATGCGCAATACAGGGGCAACGCCACGACACATCACTTTGAAATTCGTAGAATTCTTCTCATTGTTGGTCGACGATGATTTACGCTATGGAGACTTGTTTATTTAACATTAATATTAGGGTGTTTCTTCTATTATCGAGGCTAACCGGGTCTAGCCGCGTGACTGATATGGTGGCAAACTTTTCGGCCAGCGTATTGTGGTATTCTTTAGAGCGTACTGCTGACGTACGCTCCAGCAGTACGCTCTAAAGAAGGCCACAATACGCTGGCCGAAACGTTAGCCACCATGTCAGTGACGCGGTTCGTCCCGTATAGCCCAGATAATACTAACTCCGGCCACGGAAGCCTAAGCAACCAGGGTGTTTCTTCGTTCAATTACACTCGTAGTATAATTATTCAAAAATTCGAAGCTCACTTCCATGAAGTTAAGGCGAACTTGTGCTAAATAGGTTTTGGTTATAAAGATAACCAATGTGCTGCAAATACTGGAATAGTTGATATTTATTCACTTTTTCTACTTTTGCTGATGTAAGAAAATACTCTTCATCGCAAACAAAATAATTGCAGATACGCACCGCAGGCGTTTGGTTTGAAATAGTTTGAACATAAAGTGTTAGTAGCACCGAGAGTTAGTAGTGGAGAAATTGCAGTATTGTAGTGTTATTTAACCGTTCCCATTATTGCGAGAGTATGTGCTGCTCCATCTTTATTATTTTATTAAACTTTTTCCTGCGATTGCGTAAACAACGCTCAAAAATTAAGGTTCCATTTTCGTTAAAATCCCTGAATTGTCGAAAATGCAAAACTTGATTTTTTTTCAGAAGTCTTCCTGTAATGTTGATAGTTTTTCAATAAATCTGTTCGTCAATGTTTGATCTTTATATAAGAGTACTTTTTTTAAAATGAGAGTAGTTTTGCATTAAGTTTTTCCTATCTTCAGCATTGCAAATTCTCTCCGTCGGACTCTATTTCCGCCCGCCAGGCGTTTAAATATACAATTGACAAATATTCTTTGTTGTGTGATGGTAAATTTAAACAAGATATCTTCATGAAAACAAAGAAAGGAACTTATAAGTGTAGGAATACTTTAAAATTCAGTGGGCGTAGAGGGCCTGGCCTGAACAAAGTTCTAGACTGACAAACATTCCCTGGAAAGCAGAAAACACCCATATTTTCCATAACTCTATTATTCTGTTGAAGCTATCCTGATAGCTATAAAAAACAGGGTGAAATACAAGCATCAAGCTTTATTTTCTTGATAGCTATCTCGATTTTTTCTTACACCTTTAGTTGGAGATTTTAGGAAATTACTGGGGGAGCGTTTGCACCGGGATCTGAAAGTATCGTAGCATTACCACTGAAAAACACTGATAACTTACTATTTTTTGTCTGTGTAGATGCAGCGGCGGATCCAGGGACGAATCCAGGGAGAGGAATTTTTTTTTATTCAAAATGTTTTGGTAGAATAGTCAATGAATATTACAGATTACTTAGAATGGCGCAGGCTAAATTCAGCTCATGTTGCAATACAATCTTTTTCGCTTTAGTGTTTATACGCAAATATTGTTGCTTAAAAGTTTCGTGACTAGTTATAATTAATAGTTACTGAAAAAAATTTGGGAGGGGAAATATCCCTCATTTCCCTCCCCATGGATCCGTGCCTGGTAGATGGGTAATGCAGAGTCTCTATACGCCATGTAACTGACGAATATCACTTCTGCATCGTAATTAAACGAGTTCGTGATAGTGAAATGCATAAATTGGTCTTGTGTCGGAATTCATTTTAAAAGTTGACAAAAAAATTAACATGTTTTCTGGATTCGTTTTCTTCAACTTTGATCTTTTTCTTCCTTAGTTCCCTCAACTTCTCAGTAAATGAGATTACATTTTCAGTCAATACTTCAATAGAAATTTTGTAAATTTCCTACGTGCGGGATAAAAATCCATAAGCAGATTCGTAATTAGGAGGCAAAAATACAATAAAATCACCCACCTGAGCTAAGTCGCGACAACAAATTGTTTTGTTATTGGTTAATTATCTCTTATTAGAGTTAAAAGTACACAAGTTACATTATTTAAATTTTGGATAATATTTGTCCATACAGAATAATACACAATTAATGCTAGACAATATTTTTACCGTATACTTAACTTGTATACAATTTTTCGCAGATGAGAAAAGAAGAGCGCCAGCCATTGCTACCAAATTCAGAACCTGTGAATGATACTTATGATAAACGAGTATTGCCACGTCCAGACGTGAGGGCATCACCAGATAATGTTGTTCTACACTTGCCTGGTGGTCCTGTGGATTCATCCTCAACTTTGGAGCCCAAAATCGATGACCGGGTTGAAGGGAGTAACGTTGGTGGAGTCGGTGGTTCCGTTGCTTCCGTTTGTCCGGACAACGGTAGCAACTACGATCCCCTTCTGGACCGTGATTTGCAGCATCCAACCTCGTAAGTAATTAAAATTTGTATCGAATATTGTTTTTATTTCCTCCGCAGAGTGAACATTAGCGGACTCTACTTTTCGCTCTACCTACAAGGACTCTACGTGTCATTTTGGCACACTACTTTTGATAATATAATTAAAAAGAAATTGAAATAACGATTATTTTGATACTTCATGATTTAAAATTAATAAATTTATACATGCACGAACTTTCAGTACTTAAATCAACAAATCTAGTGAGAAATGATTAATAGAAAAATCCCTATCACCTGTGATTTTGTTGTGAAACCAGAATTTTTTTTCTGGGTTGTACTTGTTTTTGTTATGTTCTAAAATAAGAACTTTTTCTTCTGTTAGCACCTGTAGTCAGTGAACCTTGACCAAAACATTATTCGAAACGTAATTGGATTCTTCCATTGGTTTCGTGCATGCTTTAGTTTCTGAGAATAATTTGTTTCCTACTGAAGTGAGACCATTTTTGTTTTCAATTTTGATTGCTTTTTGCTGTTCTATATACTACTACGTAGTGCACTGAAAGTATCGTAATTTTGCAGTCAGTGTGCCGATGTTTCGAACTAAAGACTCGTTGCTGGCTTCCTGACACCCTAAAAGTGGTATTTTCTTATTCATATATGTACCGCCATGGAAATATATTTCCCGTCGAAGATGCCTTGATTCGAGAGTTTGATGGCAATGGACAACATTCCCTGCCGACTTCGCTGCCTAACGATGTTTTTTTCACAACTATGTACTCTAGACCTAACTATTAATATTTAATTAATTTTTTTGGAGAGCGTACACAATATTTTAACGGCCATTGAGAGGTAAACAGTACTCTTATAGAGGTAAGACCTCCGCGATTTCTGCTAATGAAACTGAATTGACATTAATTTTTGTATACGTGATGTTGCTTTCAAGTTGCGTTAATATAAATTGTGTTGTCATAAGAGGAATGTTAGATGAGCGAATTGGTGGCTCAGTCACAAAGTTTTGTTCGCAGGTTCGGATGTCCGAGATAGTTACGTGAGTAGTATCGTAGCGATCTCAGACCGAAGGATCACGGGTTCGACACTCGCCTCGGGCATGGTTGTATTTGTGTTCATTTTACCCTCTATCGCCTTCTCGGAGAAGCGGTGCGAGCAAAGGGGGGTGGGAGGGAGGGGCAGATGGCGATCGTCAATAACGAAAACCAGTGGACCTTTGCCGATGTTTTTGGGATCATGAGTGGGAGACCATCTACACCCGTAATTTTCTTTCGGTTTGGGAAGAAAGGTTTCCTTTTGTAGATACCGTAAGGATGGCGGAGTGTTGAGTGTATATGAAAGAACTGCAGTATGTTAAAGAGTTCAACTGACAGAGGCATTACGCAACTTTCAAAAACTCAGAGAAACCCGTGAGATGAAAAAATTTCTAAGAATTTACAGATGCACTGCAATTATAAAATGACAAAAGAATTTTTGCCGATAGAATATTATGGAAAATGAATGAATGAAATCAAGCCTGGAGTCCAAATTCTCCCACGTGACCCCAACGGGGTATGTATTTGTACCTATTTGTTAACATTATTTTGCGTGCCTGTGGAGTTAAAGTTTTCAAATCCAAAGACTTGACACATGTATCTCTAAGTATGTTGACGCACTTAATCCGATTTTGAAGCAAGATTTGCACCACTCCAGTTTTTTAAATCGCAAAAACCACCGGAAAATTGTAAAATTCATTGTTTTTTTCGCAATTAAAAAAACAACCTTGAAGGTGGTGTGACATCTGTCTTCTGATTCGGATTCAGCTCTTTGATGTACATAAGGAAATATGTGGCTAGTCTTTAGGACTTTTTTGTTTTACTTATTTACAACTTTTTTTTGTGTGCCTGTGTTATTGTTTAGGGACGAACTAAAATTGGTATATTATATAACACTAAATTAAATTTTGTATCAAATGTTCAAACTGTCCTCTCCTAAAATGTTTCGTGCTAGAAGAATGGAAGTGGAATTACAGTATTTGTTACGATGAATAGAGTCGGATCTTGCTTTGTGTTATGAAATAATCCATGTTCCATTTTGTAATTTTTCATATTTGTATTGAATAATAAACATTTCAATAATAATTACCATTTAAACAGGTAATTATCAAGCGAACCTTTTCCCCCCACTTCCGAACCCTCATTGGAACATTGTACGCGCGACGCCGCATCCGGCGCTGCTTTTGTTCCGGGGCTTGGGTCTGAGCAGGAGAGCAGATTTTGTGACGTCACAGAGTACTGAGTTGGCAAGCCCTGACCCAGAAGTTGATGCGACCTTAAAATAAAAAAAAAGTATTGTTCCCGAACCTGAGGAGTAGCAGGTTCGCTTCCCAGCCTGCGTAGATATTTGTATACATTCTAGATTATGATAAAATCCACTATATTACATTTTAAATTTGCTTTCGCGAACAATGCGAATATTTGAATTCTGAAGAAATTATATAATTGAACGCCTTTATATGAAAGTAAAAGTATGCATAATGCAGCATGGGGGTTAAAATAATAGGTTTTGATTCTGCGCCATCCGCGCCTTTCTTTAAAATTTATTTATTTTTTGTCATGACGATTCAGCGCGGTCGGCGGTGAACCGCCCATGGCGTTTTGGAGAGTTCTAGATTTCACCCACCATGAGATCAAGAACACCAAAACATTATAAATAAACGTTTTTATTTAAAAACTACACAGAAAAAGTTGCCTAGTTGATTGTAGTTGCTAATAATTGATAGTCCCACTAACGTGGAACAATAACATTCGTAAAAATGAAAGTTAGCACACAGCACCTATCTCGCCGATAATCGCAATGTGAGAACAATTCTGCATTCATATCTGTAGCATTGACATTTAATTTACCCACCGGGAGAGGTATCAACTGATATCACTGCAGTGCCTTCGACCGGGAGGTCCTAGATTCGAGTTCCGACTGCGGCAGGATTTTAGCCTCTAACTTGTCAGCTAGGTCGAATACAGACTCTGTCTGGAGAAGAATTCTAGCGGCTTTCTGCTCTGATTGGTAGTTTTCCGTGGTTTCATCTATCCTCACCCCTTACACACACACACACACACACACTAACATGCTCTACACTAGCAAACCTGCCGTGAGATCAGTCTGGGGCTTAGAGCTTGTCCCGGCTGAGACGGTGCCCCGATGGTGGGAGACACCTGGTTGACGGTAGGTCGACGGTAGGTCGGTGTCGGTTGTCGCCATCCAACGGGGGAAGATCACCGCCACCTGTGGAAAACAAAACACTAGTTACGAGACTAATGACATCAATAGTTTACGCGCCCGGAATCAAAATAATCCACTCGGAGAAAACACTCTGGCAATGCCTGCATGCCATTCTTATCAGTTCTGCGAAAGGTAACAATCTAACAATATGCGTTTTAATGCGGTATGTCCTTGTATGGATATTTTTTCAAAAGCGATCAATCGCGTAATATTTCGAGATATCGTAGCGTCTACGTAGAAGTCTCTCCCAGGTATTTAATGTTTTTTCTTTCGTTTTTTAAAGATGTTTGTTTTTCAAAGGATACAAAAATAATATTTATTGTTTAAAAATAAACAGAAAATACGAGGATCATTTCAGAAGTCAACTATTTTATTTATTTCGAATATCCGCATATGGGTTTGTTGCACTATATACATTTGAAAACATGCTGTACGCTGTACGGGATGCGACCACCAGATGGTCTGAGGGCATTGACGTCTAGTAGGCAACACATGCAAACGTTAGTGTCCTAGAGACTGTTCCGAAATGGATGTCACTAAAGTTGAACAACGAGCATATGTAAAAATTTCATTTTAGCGGGGCAGAAATCCTCGTGTCAAGAACGAAGTGTAATAAAATTTGAGCACTTTTTAAGGAAAATGTGAAAATGTTGAGACTTAATTTAAATATTCCCCAAAATCGAAATATCAGTTTGTCACACAACTTTAGAGATATTTTAAATTCGTCGGGGGATATCAATTTTGGATAAATTTGAAGGGTCTACTGTTTACCAAATACTGACGGTCAGGATAGACGGAGTGACGGATAGGGGCCGACTGACGGATAGAGACGATCAAACAAACAGGTGAATTAGCACGCAGGTACTCACAGTCAGGCACACTCAGAGAGCCAGACACACAGATTCATCTGGATCACGGGGTTTGGTGTATATTTTTATAGTGTTTTGCCCAGTGTATCGCTTGAGGAGTTAAAGCCATTACTCGATAGATTAATGGATGATGCGAGAGGACGTATGCCTCTTATTATGGCTGGGGACTTTAATGCATGGGCAACTCAGTTGGGCCGCAAGGCTATGATCCAACGTGAAATGGCTCTCCTGGACAGCCTTGCACATTTAGACGTCTGTCTCTGCAGCACGGGTAACAGCCCGATGCTTGTCTTGAATGGTCGCAGCTCCGTCGCTGACTTGACATTCACATGTGATAGCATTGCTATACGGATGTCATGGGAGGTTAGCGATCATTATACACATAGAGACCCTCAAGCTATTGTATAGGAAGTCACGGAGGAGTGAAGGTTCAGTTCTGCAATGGTAGAACGAGAGCTACTGGGAACCACAGGACGCTCGATCACGATTCTTTCGCTTCCGTGATGGAGGGCAACGTTATGTTGGTTGGAAACTCTGAAGATATCGTGAAAACAGCAATAAATCGGGTTTCTGACGCTTGTGATGTGCCAATGACGAAAAGTCTCAGAAGAGAACGCCGTCCTCCAGTGTACTGGTTGACTGATGGGATCGCGAAACTACGCAGAGAATGCCACCGCGCGAGTGGAGTCGCCCAAATTTTGACTCTCTCAAGAAGAAACACATGGCCGCCAGAAGAGCTTTCACAAAAGCCATTAAGAACAGAAATGATCGCTGCTGGAAAGAGCTAAGCAACGAGGTAGATACCTTGGGGCGTCCGTATAAAGTGATAACGGCCAGGCTCCTGGTCCTGTCCAGACCATCCCCGACTTGCCCGATTGTGTTGGAGAAGTTTGTTGCCACCTTGTTTCTTTGCCAAACCGTGTTACAGTCTATGAATCCGCTTGAAGATCTACACGATGTTGCAGCGGTTTCATTAGACGAACTGACAAGGGCTTGCGATAAGGCTCAAGATTGCAAAACCCTTAGCTTGGATGGGGTAATGAGTGTTAAAAGCCTGCTTTTAAAACCTGTATTAGGACTCTGTCATATCTATTCTTAGAGGCATATAATGTGTGCGTACGAGAGGGGATCATGATGCACAAAGAAGTTTGCGCTATTGTTGCCCTCGACATCAGGAACGAATTTATTAGTGCAAGGTGGAGCTCCATTCTGGTTGCGTTAAAGAAACTTGGAGTTTCGAATTCCATAATGAACATACACAGAAGCTACTTTAAGGAAAGGATTTTACTATACCAAACAACGAACGGAGTAAAGACCTGTAGTACGAGTATCTCGGGCGGTGTTCTGCAAGGCTCGATACTTGTCCCGCTGTTGCGGAATATTATGTATGACTCCGTTTTGTGACTATGACTGTTTTTGTGACAGAAAAGCTGTGATAACTGAGAGAGGGTACTACTCTGAATATAGGGTAGAAAAATACCCTCTCAGCAGTCTCTAAGATACTTAGGAGTCCAAATTGACGCGAGGCTGCACTTCGAACACTTGCGTATAGTCTGCGAGAAAGGGTCCCGCATTGCCACCGCCTTAGCACGAATTATGCCTATCGTTGGGGCCCCAAGGCAAAGTAACTGGAAGCTATTCTAACGCTGTGAACTCTAGGCTGCTCTTCGTAGCCTTTTCTTTTTTTGCCTTTGCTTTTGTCTTTGGGATCCGGTCGTACGCCCGCGGTGCGAAGTCAGTGTATAGATGGTTGGAGGATGGCCGGGGCGTTTCGCCCGATATCGTACGACGCTGTGTGTGTGATAGCTGAAATGCCCCCTACAGACCTCATGGCACAAGAAAGTACTTAGTTTATTTTCGGGGTTGTTATCAGACCCGAAGACTTGACACATGATTTTCTATGTACGACGACGCGTTAAATCCGAATCTGAAGCCAGAATTGCGCCAACGCCCTCCAGATTTTTTAAAAATTACGACAGACCACCGTGAAATTGTAAATTTCACGGTGTTTTTCTGCGATTAAACAACTGGGAGGCGATGGCGCAATTCTGGCTTCGGATTCAGATTCATCGAGTCGATATAACATAGTGTTGTTACATGATTCTGTTGAAACTTGATGGTTCTGTTTTAATGCCGTATGGGAGTCGATGTGCTCATAAGTTTCGCCATGGGTGGAAATTGTTTGTAATGTCAATAGAGATTTCCATCATCTAGAATATGCTGGTATGACTTGTAGAGGTACAATTGGCAAAAATAGCAAGAATGACGCAGGCTGCTGTTGTTATCGATCTCTCAAATTGGCCAATGTGACCTTGTGAGACACACGTGTTTACCCCGACTTTGTAGCCCAGACACATCCATACCCCTTCGCCTGGTTGCTGGAAGTGACACCAATGGCGATCCCAACTCGCTACCTTCGATAATATTCCTGCTGAATCGAGTTTGTCCAAATCCTTGAATACATGGCTGAAAAGTGCTTACGTATAAAAAATATGCTTGTTGTGTTTTTCCTCAGATGTAATAAAATTGAATTGTGGTACACCCAATTATTTCTTTCAAAGTATCGTACAAGTCTGCCATTATTTTGTCTTACGTTGATATTTATCAAATATGAGCATGAAGGTGGTGTTTAGTATTGATCGATTTCATACTAGTCTATTTTGAGTCGACGAATCCAAATTCGGCGTAATATAGCAGTGTAGTCATCTGGAACAATGTACATTTGATCTTGAAGTGATCTCCCATTGTATTCAACATTAACTCTTGATTTGTGGGTCTTAGTGGTACGTTGAGATTCATTTTATCGAATTGACTTTTGGATAGAAAAGTATATTTGATTCTTCAGTTTTGATATAAGTATGTCTTTGTTATTTGCTGATTTCGAAAATTTAATGTAATGTATTTGTATGTATAAACATATTTATATAAAAGTGTTTTTATGTTATAAGCGAAAACTGGGGAAAAAATATTTTTTGCAGTTTTCTGAGAACGCGCAACATGTATCAGATAGCAAAGTTGAAATCCAGATTTAGTGAGTAATTTTGGGTGCGAACAATTGAGATAGTTTGAAAGCATTAGAAATTTGGAGTACCGGTATATGAAGATAGGTTATTTAGAAATTCTCAATTCTTGTTTAGTTTTGGGGTATTCTATAAATAGACTATTATGAATACTGTATATTGCTTTTGTACATAACTGTAGGCCTATATACAATAACATTGAAAGATATTCCTCATGACTGCAATAAGTAAACTGGCAAATTCTCCTCTAATGCAATCAACTGTAATGTTCAATTACAGTGTGGATTGTCACTGAAGTCTTTAAAAGAAAATAACTGATAATAAATAAATCTACATAACTCAAGTCTAATAAAGTGTGAATAGTTTAGTTTCGTGGCTGTTACATATGACAGTTTCACACATAAACTCTGGTATTTTGTTAATTTGTACATTACAGTAACTGTTTCCACCTGCAGAAAACACAAATATTTGTATAATTGTCACGTTGTGGTATATATAAAACCACGAAACAGACAATCCCTTACGAAATGTGAAGTTTCAAATCTCGCCATGGCGACCTTGGGAGAAATTCCACATAATATTAAACGTTCCTTCCATATTTTAATATGTTTAAGGTTTCACGAATAAATGTACATGATAAAACTTGAATTATAATGCAATGAGTCGTAAAGACCCATCGCACAGCGCGACCCCTGCGTCACGCTCTATTACCATATTTCGAGGCGAAGGGCGCCTTTCGCACAATTGGCCAGGCGCAGATGCGTGCGCCGCTAACCCAGTATTCCCTAGCGAGCGTCCGCCCCCGAAACGCTCCTTCCAGCTCTGTGTGTAGGTGACTGAGTATCGGAACTGTCGCATTCAGAGGCTCGAGAGCAGCCCTCCAGAAATTCCTACGAGACAATAAATCACGAAGCTCCGTAGAAGCAGCACAGACGCGTGTCGGGTCACGTAGGCACTTAAATGAGCTGTTCTCGAAACCCAATAACAGAACTCGGCCGATAGTGTCCCAGAAACGTTTTAACTAGCCTATGGAAAGCTTCGCGCTAAGCACGTGATAGGACGGGCATTTTGCGAGAGGGGTGGGGACGGGAATCATGTGAGCGGACGGCACTTGAAAGATTGAACAATTGGAGAAAGAGTGTTGGAGCGAGCGGTCTACTCTTACGGCGCGTTTACATGGAGAGAGTTTTCTCTCTTAACTTTTCGGAATTGGTTAGACGTATAAACTCTCAGGAGAGCGATCTTTTCTCCGGAGACATGACGTCACAAGAGATTTTCGAAGTCTCTGCAAGAGAGCAGTGTAAAGACTCTGGTATCGATGAGAAATCGTATCTCCTGGGAGATACATAGTATTCAAGGAGAGTTGGAAGACTTTTTGCTCTCTTGCAAGTGTTCACGTGCTCGATTTGCCATTCTGCGTCTGTCTGTGTTTGTGCTGCGTTTGGTTGGTGGATTTCTGTTCTTTGTGGGAAATTATATACTGGGGAATTATAAATACAAATGACAAAGAACTGTATGTATCTCCTGTGGCCAAAACCCGCCGTACCGTCAAACGAAGTCTTTCCGCAATAAATTCTTTCCCTCTTTTCTTGCTTTTTGATTGCGTGAGATATTTCCTAATAAAAATATCAAATCCTTCTGAAGTTACGAAGTTTTTGTGCATGACTTCATTATCGTTTATAATAATAATGATAATAATAATAATATATTTTTATTACATCCTTTAATAAATTAAAACTTCAAATCACGGATTACTTGTACAAATTTGTTATATAAAACCGTAATTAGGTCTTCTTTCATATGCCTGCCCTAGGTGTAATGCCTCTTCTACCAAAATTAACAAATTTCAAATAACTCAAAATAATCCCTGTCGCAACATTTTACATCTTTCCTGGTTAATATATACACAAATTTACAGAGAATTTAAAATTGATTCTTTCAAATCGTTTATTCGTTCAAATCGTTAAAATCTTCACTAAAAGTTTCTAAAACAAATTATCAACTTCACCCATTTATCAAACCTTTACATTAGGTCAAAACTATTTGCCTCATCCTGCACTCTGAGCACGTTTTCCAAAAATAGTTTTAATCGTCCGTAAATTAAAACTTGTTTTATTTTATTGTCTCTGAAAAAATATAATGCAATTGAATAGGTGGCAAATAAATATTTTTTTTAAAAAATCCTCTTCTTGCATTTCAGCCACCAAAGTTTTATAAATACTCAGTTCTTCTTTTCTCAAGGAAACAAAATCACTCACGCTTGTCTCTTTCTTTTCCTCCGCTTCTTCAAAACTGTGAAAGTGGCACAGGCAGCTGCAACAATTGTCACATTCTAACCTCAAACTGCTCGCCGCTGCTTATTCAAGATGGCTGCGCCGGAGAACATCAAGAGACATTTGTATCAAGTGCAAACAGCAAGGAGATACTTTTCCGGAGATATCTCGGGAACTAACTCCCGTGTGTTAGGAGACTACTTCGGGATATATTTCAAACCGTGTAAAGCCGTTAGAGAGAGTTTATCTCCTAACTTCACGAAAGTCCATATACGTCTGTTCTCGCTCGTGATTTGCATCCGTCTACCAGTTTTTCTGTCGTCAATTTGTTTTCATCGATCGTTTGTCTCCCTTATTAAAATAGCATTTCGATGCTGTGCTGTCTTCCTCCTATTGCATGTCACTATCTTTTTTTAATACTTTTATTATTTAACGTCTATAACAACGTCACGTTTCCTCTAGATTCTCCAAACAACACCGATTTCTCGTCATATTCTGTAATTATGTTATAATTTAAATTATTAAAATGCCATTTAGATGACATGAATCGTCGCACAGTATATAGCATATAAGTAAACGCCACTTTGCCTACTTTGTCGTGTCTCTTTGCAATAATAAAAGTTGTTTTTTTTTCAAATATAATAAAATTATATTTGAAATATAATGTTTAATTAAATTAACCTTATTAATGCTACACTTGCGGGTAACGAGAAACGCTACAAGAAAAACCTGATTATCATTAGTGATCTCACTAAATTGTAGATCAGCATGTGTTACATTTCCTAAAAAAATTAATATATTGGTGTCGATGTTTTTGTGATGTGTCTTTCAATGTTTCTTAAAATGAGTTGGATAGGCTAGAAAAATGTTGATAGCCGCTTTTAGTTAAAAATAATGTGCTTCAGCTTCAGAGTCAGTGACCCCATCTCGATCAGGTTTTTGTCCAGTTTCCCTGATACATTGAGCAAATGCTGAGATGGCCCCTTGTTTTTCTTCTGTACGTAAATGTAGCTTCACTATGCGCACGTTTTGTTGAAATCTCCTTTTGTTTGTAGTGGTAGAGCTAAGGGCGAGTTACTATTTTGTTAGCAATGCAGCATAATCATACTTGCAATTTGTTTACCGATGCAAATAAAGTTTTCAATAACTCGGAAACGAAAATGACTAGTTTCTTTCAAATATTGCTAATCTTGCGCTATTTAAAAATTTATTTTTATTTATTTCCTTTAAACTTTTACTCATCTTTCAACTATTTATAGTGAAAATGATTGGAAGAGATTCTGGAACTTAAGAAAACGTTCGCAGATGATCTCCCCCATAACTCACATACTGTTCTTCCTTTTTTGGCTAATAAATCTAAATCTAATTTTTTTCTCGCCTGTTAATCCATAGCTAATGGACGAAAATTTGAGTCAATAGATTAAGCATATTTTGCTAGTCAGTTCTCCCTTCTAATCACGTCAATCCATCCTTTTTTGACATCTCAGATTGGAAATTACTGAAAACGGAACGAAACAAGAGTGCATTAGAGAGAGCTGATCTTGAATTTCAAAACACACTACAGGGACCTTGTCATTCACTAGTTTACTTATTTCCCACCCCTTTTCCATTAGTCACTTTTATCAAACAATTTTTACAAAAATAATGGTCAACTGACTCTGAAATTTATTAACTAAACTAATTATTTTATTGTGTATTAATATTACATTCACAATCATTATGTAAATAATTTAGCAATTGCCAAACCCCAGCAGATATTGAGTAAAATTAAAAATGTTCATAATTAACCGTATATAACACCGACAGCGAACGAATCTGTAGTGATTTAAGATGGCGGCGAGCGCCAGGTTTTGGCTTCAGTAGCGCCAACGAATAGACCATTAATACTAAACTGACAATGAACGACTCTTTTCGAGACCTGACGATTGCGCCTCTTGCCATATTGTGTCACTACAAATTCGCCCAATGGCATATAATGTTCTAAGGTGGTCCACAAGAAAATCTATAAATCTAGGTTTTCAATACATTGCTGTTGAAAAAAACTAATATTAAATGGAAAACAATATTAAGGATATAAAGAAATTGATGTCAAGATTTTTAAACGCTTTTATTTCATGTTAAAAACAGCACTCGTTTCAGTGTGTGATTTAAAAGTTACAGAGGAGAGGGATTATCTTGAAATTTGCTCTTTGAGTCAAGGGAAACGATGAGAACCTGATTGACAAGGAAGACAGTTGACCTCAAAGTTAATTACCATATTTTTTATAGATACATAAAATTTGAGAGGTGTACATAGCATTGAAATAAACATCACGGTTACTTGGTCTTTTCTTTACAATAATAATCGTTTGAGTTATAATAATAATAATAAATAATGTTTTAATAATTATGTTTAAATATTTTTTTAATAATTATGTTTGAATATTAATTTTATAATTATGTGTGTTCAATTAAATTAACGTTCTTAATACCACTCTTGCACCCTATATGCATCGAGAAGCACTGCAGCAAAAACCTGATTATCATTATTGATATCACTAAATTCCAGCAGCATGTGACATTTTTTAAAATAGAATTTCTTGGTGTTGATTTTTGTGGCGTCTTCAAGGTTTTGGACTGGAAAAATGTTGGGAAGGCGTCGTTTCTTGCATGTTAAATCCACAACTTGGACAAAAATGTTGTGAGTAAATAGGTGACGCAGATATAGGTTGTTAGTTGTCCCGTCAAATGTCGTTAATCCATGATTTTATAAAAAACTGGAATGAAAATCAGAAAAAAACAAGAAAGAATTAGAGCTTATGTTGAAATACAAAACCTACTACGACACACGCAAACTTATTTTCTCAACCGATTTGAATTAGTAAGCGTAATCAAACAATCATAACAAAAATAAAAACTGTCAACTGGCACTGAAATTTAATATTATTACCATTGTCATGAGAACATAGCCGGAAAAATTAATAACTGTCCTGTCGTTTGCCTGGACAGCCCGACACACGACTGGCCGACCAGCGCAGAGTGGTTGATTTCCAGAATCTAGCGGTATCAAAAATGCATATGCTCGAAACAATTTATAACCTACGTGGGCGGGTACCTAATAGTCTTGCCAGGACTGTACCAGTCCCCATAAGTGCAACATTAATTTCTGAGAAGAATGGGGGTACGTTCAGCGAGCGCTTCCGAGCGGCGCGCGCAGCCGTGCGTAAGTCCTGCTTTAACGCGCTTGATGTCATTGCCCACTGCCACTGAATTGTTTAGGATAACTTTGATTGTTCGAAATGGATGAGAATCCGCAAGGTATGTTCTTTAGAATGCACTAACGTTTAATAGAACATTTTACATTTTTGGCTGTATTTTTTTATGCGAAAGTATCACCATGTATTTGAGACAGGTTTCTTAGTGATCGGAAATTTAAACTGAGTTATCTTGAGTTGCCAGCGATTGCCAAGAATGCTCTTTGCACGATTGTATTCTCTAAACCTGCTGAAACAAAATGGTGCAAAACATTTTTGCCCGAATTTGCCCTATTTCGAAAAAAACTTTTTTTTTCAGATGCTTGTACAGTCACTCGACTATTCGAGCTCTTGCATGAGGGTGAACTCTCTCATGCAACAGATTTGCGGAATAGAAAATTGCTAATGCAGTATGTTTCCCGTAATGTTCTTGGAAGTATTCCAGATGCAGTATTAAGTAAGAAGATACGGAGATTCACCTGCCAAATTGCTGACAAATGGAAGGCTTGTAACAGATTGGTAGTCAGATTCGCGGCAACGAACCCTGCATGACTGGGCGGCGAATTGTGTGCCAAGAAAGAAGCGTAGAAAACAACGAAAGGTAGACATGAAAAAGAATTATCTTCATTTACGAAGAGGACAAAAAGGCAAAAAGTACAGAGAGATTTTACAGATTTAATAAATTCGAATGTGTGAAGGTGACACCACATAGGACAAATGCAGAAATAGCTCGTTTAGAAAAAAACAAAACATTAAGAAGCTTCAAGCAACAAAATTGAATATTGGGGGGTGCAGATCTCTATATATCACAAATTATTCAAATATGAGGGAAAAGTGTGTAATTCACTTGTGTTGAAGCCTCCTCTCATAAGTTCTTTATTTATGATGCAGCTCCAAAACAAATGAACAATCTGAAACGAATTATTTAAAAAACCTTGCTATAAGGAAGCTCAAATTCGTTCCTTCGGATCCCTTCTTCACATTTCTTTCAGACTATAATTTATAAAATGACGGGTTCGTGGATATGAAGAAAAGATACTGTAATATCCCAGGAAAACGCAAATAATTGCCTAATTTCGAAAGAAAATCCTCCTCCTTATGGACATCCTAAAACAAGGAACGATGGGAACACTGTTCGACAATTTGGCCGAAATCGGGAGCAGTATAATAACATCACTGGAATAGATGAAAGTCTCATACGCCACTTCTGTTGTTTTACAAGCATTGAGGAGCGGATAAGATGTGATTACGGAAGCTTTCAGAAAAACGCATTTGACCCAACAAAATTTTGTCAGTTTATACGGACGGGTACTTCACGTCTGTAACAGTGCACAAAATATAAATTCATGGCGCTGATGTCATCAATGAAATGGTTGTCCTAAGAGGACAACTGTTCGAAGACACGCAGGACGCGCGGCACCAAGACTTCAGTAATGTCGAGAAAGAAATACTTGAAAATCATCTAGAGAACGTGGCAATGAAGATCTGCTTCAACTCCTATTGATTTCTTCTGACTCATTAAAAACAAGCATCCGGCTATCAACTATGGAAATTGACCAGCTACCGACGTTAGGTATAAATTAGAATCAGAATATTTCAATTTGAGTTAGTCTCTCATGAACCTTTAGTAGGAGTAAGTAGTTCCAACATTGATAACTGGGCAATCATTATCAAGACTCGAGGACAATGAATTTATTATTATATTTCGTCCCTAGATTACAATATAATGGATAATGTACAAGGAATAATTCTGACCATTTTAACACCGTTGGCTTTACCGTTCTATTCATAATATTTTAATACCGCTAGACGAAGGAAATCAATCACTGTGCAGCGGTGGCCCACCCTCTCGGCCATGAGATAAAGGGTTCGTGTGGTTAGCACGAACCCATCCCTCCACTGTATATGGTGGTCTTAGAGTTGGCTTTATCATCGTCACGCAGCAGGAGATACTGGAACATTTGTAAGGAAAGCGAACAGTTATGATCTTGCCCCGGCCGGGAATCGAAACCGGGGTTGTGTCGTGGAAAGCGAGCACGCTAACAAACGAGCCACTGAGTGTTTAATAACTAACCTGTGTATTGAAATTATAATTTTTCTTTCTGAAGCAAATTTGAAAAATTATATCCAAACACAATATAACTATTCACCATCGTGATGCAATTCATTCAGCAATTGCCATAGCCCAACAGAAATTGATTAAACTCAAGAAGTAAGCTTATAAATAACCCTACCTAACTCTGACAGCGAACGAATCTGTAGTGGGCTAAAGGTGAACGAGCTTTGACTTCACTAGCGCGAACGCTACGAGATAGGGCGTTATATTACGTCTATACTACACTATATCTCCGTGGTCGTAACGGTCACTAGTTAATTTAAGAACACAAAGACAGACACGAGTTTTGCTAATACCCGGCATCGACGTTATATTACGCCCAAGTATGTGTACAATAGTGATGTATAAATTTTCTATTGTGTATTTCTGTAATAAAATGTTTGTTTTACGATGAGCAGTTAATTTTCTGTGAATGCAGTTTTTCTGGCATACTGTGCTTGATTAAATTCATTTGCCATTCACAATTTAATCAAGCACTACTAATTTTCTCATATATTGTTTCTTTTTACAGAAATTTGGATACAATGATCCATCTATTGAAGGGAAATATAGGGACTGGTATTTTGGCCATGCCTGATGCATTTCGGAACGCAGGTCTGGTTGTAGGAACACTTGGAACTTTGCTTATGGGTGTGATTTGCACACACTGTATGCATATGCTGGTAAGAAGTGGACTATATTGAAATATCTTGCATGTGTGTTTTTTAATATAGTAATCACTGCAGTTGGTAAAAATTCACCAAATGTATTGACAATGTGTATTCCTTTAATGTGTTACTAGGAAAGACCCGTTTCTTCAAAGAATGATGACACATACCTGACATGTCTTACACTCTCTTTTATTATATAATAAGTTTGTTCTACCCTATTCTTAATCTTATAAAGTAATTGCATTAAATCACTTCCTGTTTGAAAGCACTTTAACTTTTTCACCTTGGCAATTTTCTTCAAATAAAATTGTAATACATTGTAAAACATAAGAAATATGATGAGGTGGGTGTACAAAATTGGCTCTACACAGCTCAGATTAATGCGATTGTTCTTTTATACCAAAACTGACCAACAGGAAGTCAATCAACCTTCAAAGTTTTCTTGTGGTAATATTGGAAGATTAATGATATACCTGATTTAATGCTTTTCATATAGTTCTGAGAAAGACATCGCAGATGAAATGGTTGCGATGACATTCTAAATTTTAGAACTTTATGAAAACTAATGTTCAATTTCAATTTATTTCATGTTACATAATACAAGAATGTGTATACACATGTACAATGTACATGTACATGTACATCCCTGCACTTCGCCGAGGGCAAAGTCCGAGATGTGACGAGTTGTGAAGACAATTCTAGTTTTACAATAAGGATAATGTCAGGTTAAATATTTTTTAATTACAAAAATTTAGAAAAAATACAAAATGTACAAAAAAGTATAAATAATTGCAACAGAAAAAATACATTCGCCGACACAACTCAGAGTGAAAGGAGAGCAGCCTTTGCTTTTTCATCATAGACTTAACACCCTCTTAGCTCAAGTTTACCAACCATTTCCTAAGTAGATTTCTATTAAATTTCTTATTCATGTCTGAATGCTTTAGATCTTCATTCACACTTTTAAAGATGGTGTAAACAACATACATTCAGCTTTTCCTGCCTATGTCCTTGTTAACTTTAGGAGAAGTGATAATGGACACTCTCATAGTCATGACTAGATTCGTTTACTCGTAGACACAATGCAGGTAGGAAAAGCTGTATAGCAGCGCTTTTTCTAAATAATTTCCTAATGGAAATTAAATTATTTTCGCCGAATAAATTCTCCGAGGAGTGTCGGAGTTTACAAATCAACATAATGAGAACGTACTTTTTTTTTCAGATTTTACTCAAATGTTAAATCATTATTTGTGAACACTCTATCAAAATTCTTTGGATTGAAATATTCACATATATTATGTTAATATCCTCAATTTGAAAATAAGTTCTAGTAGTTTTGATTTGTGACGCGTCAACTGGTAAGGTCATTAGTTCTATAAGTGTAATTCTCCTTGGGAAGTGGCGGTGATCCTCTCCCGCTAGATGGTGAGATCCGATGCCGACCCACTGTTGGCTAGCGTGGTTTTCCCCCAACCAGGTGTCTCCCACCAGTTGGACTCCTCCCCAACCGGGACAAGCTGTAAGCTTCCGGCCGACATGTCGTAGACTAGTGCAAGTAAGTGTGTGTACTGAGTGAGCATAGGACGAAGGAGAGGAAAGAAAGATCGCGCGCGGTCCTTGGCCGGTTTGTTGGGGTACTACTCTGGCATTCGCCTGGTATTGATCGGAGAAACCACGGAAAAGTACAGATTAGAACAACCAGTCGCTAGAATACCTCTCTAGAGAGCGGCTGAATTCGACCTAGCTATCTAGCTAGTGTCAAAAATCCTGCCACCGTCGGGACTCGAACCTGGGACTTCCTAGTCAGAGTCACTGCGGTGACATCAGCTGATGCTCTGTGACACCTCTCACGGTTTAGTAGTTTGAAAAAGTTCTACTTCTGTATTTTTGCACCTACTGTAACGAATGTAACATCCCCCTCCTGTAAGTGAATGTCGTTTTCATTTCTTTGCATGTCTTCTGGCCAGCATTCATTTCCTTTTATCGAAGGTTAAGGCAGGCCTGCACAGTATTTTGCACTTTCACTGGCTTCAGGAGTTGCGCGCGAGCAACTCTGCAAATGCGAAAATCGATGAAGAGTGGAGATGAGACTTATTCTAGGAGTGTGGACCACCAATAATACAATGCGCAATTCGAACCATAGGGCGTAAATTGAAGGAGCAATCGGCGAGAACATGACGGCGATTTTATACAGTTAAAGTAATATTGCCTTTTGTATTATATTGGAAGTGTTTGTTGTCGATATATGACCGTGTGAAATATGAAACTACAACGAATTATACAGATTTAATTTGGACACCAAATATTACAATTGCTTGTAGAGGTGATATAGTAATTCGCTTTGTTACGATGTAATCACAAATTTTGTTTTGCTAAACAAAATTATGAACTGAATTGTTTTTGCTGGATGATGACAAAAATAAACATTTTTTAACAAAGTTTAATTGAATTAGACGGTTCTATCAAAGCTAAAACATGTTATTCTTTAAAAACTATCATGATTATTTTCTGCCTTATATATTTATAATATTATTCCCCGTTGCATTCTATTTAACAAGGTAATATGATAATCTCCCCATGATAATCTCACGATTTCCTTTACGTATCGTCAGAGAGGCTAGCTCGTTGATATCTTTTTTTCAGATTCCTAATGGGGGAAATGGGCACAATCTATAAACATTACTCTTTTTGCAATTATCTGTATTATATGTTTGTGCAAAAACTTGATGCGAGATATTCCTCTCATATAATTTTCTTCATTTTGCTATCGTTAGAATATTACAACATTCCTGATGAACAATCAATTATTAAATTGTAAATTTTTGTTAGTTAGAATGAAATAATAAAGTTTTAAAAAAGGACACTGGTTTAAAATATTGCTTAAGAATTTCAACGAACATCAACTTAAAAAAATTAAAAAAAGAAAATATATGCAGTTGTGGATACAAAGTTGGAAACATACCATTGCACAGTAGAACGTGAACAGTGAATTGCGACCCTTATAGCTTGAAGTACGGGACAGCACCCATTTAAATAAGTGGGGAAAAAAGATTTCACAACATGGATCATTGTATTAGACACTCCGCCATTCAATCTATTCACCGCGTCATGCAATGTCAGGCTTCTCCCCTCTCCGCAAAGCTTCATACCCCCGCTACTTGCACTTTCGTCGCTCTCGCGGGCAGACGGTCATATTTCTAAATCGTATCCCTGTATATACTGGAGCTCCAAATTAAGCATTCTCATTAGTCCGGATCTTGGAGGCATTCTAAGTAATTAGAAATGTGCTCACTATGTGACTACGATGACCGTGTGAACTGAATGAAACACTAATGAACGATTCTTTGAGTGATATCTTCTCACGACTCCCCGTTTCCTCATCAGAATACAACATTTAACTATTTCTGAGGAGAATATACGAATAATGTTCAATTATTTCGGTAGTATTAATTGACTGATCTTATGCAATACGGAACGATTTGCTGGGACCAACCCGGCAGTACACGCGCCTCTTTCTGTAGCGTCAATGCCCGCACCTGATCACATAGACCCTTCTGCTTGCAAATATCGTAATTTAATTTACCCTCATAATTTAGATCAATGTAGTCTACCAGAAAAAGGATGAATACTCTTTTCAATAATGTGATACATTTTTATGCAATTAATTACTGTATTTAGTAGTTTGTATGCAAATGAAAAAATTGAAAAAAATTATATTGGCTGAAATATTATTTTCATTGCATTTGATATATTTTACATATACGTCAACATTCCTTCATTGCATGCTTCACGAACTGTTAGTAGATGTTTCAAACAAATAAACTTTTTGGGTTCGTAGGCTTCCGCGGCCGGAGTCAATATATTCTTGTACAGCACTACTATACACTACTTCGTCAGCAGTATAACTCTGAAGAACGCCACAGCAAGATGGCCGAAATGTCAGTCCAATTAACTGAGACGCTCCTCATCCCGGATAGCCAAGAATACAAATAAACTTTTTGCATATTTGGTACAATTTTTTTTAAGCCTCTTGACGTTCTAAACAAAGATCGTTGCAAGAGTGCATTCAGGTGGTCTCCGAGGCCCGTACAAAGTTTTGGATTGCTAAAAACGCTAAATCGCTAAAAATCTCGCTGCTAAAAACGATAAAAAATACTCGCTGAACTATTACGGACTGAAATAAGTGGACTGGAACAATCTTTTAACCTTTTCCTCTTAAGTGTTCAAAGATAAAGTATTTAATAATAGTTTATTTCATTAATTCATACCCTAGGCAGTTACATCAATTTTGATTAACACTGCAGTAAGGAACGTTAACTAATTCTTTGTATACATTAATAATATTTAACACTGCGATGTTCTCTTAGATGATATTTTCGGCGCACTGCGTTTTCAAAAATTGCAAAAAAGTTCGGAACTGCAAATTCAAATTTCACGCGCTTCGATTCGGGCGTTGCCAGTTCGGGAAAAGCAACATAGTGGTTTTAGAATTCTTCGAATTCATCCCATTGTTGTCGGTGATGATTATATGATGTAGATAATATTTTTATGGAAGGAAATAGATTGAAGGTAATAAATTTTAACTTAAAACTAACACTCTTCTTTTCTGATAGAAGTTTTAATCGCTGATAATGGTGTTAAACTTGAAAGTTCATTTCAAATGTAATCAAAGTAGGCTTGTGTGAAATTATTCTCGCTTTTCTGTATTATGTTTTGTAAATATTGTAAAATTTAAATTTATTCATATTCGTTTCATTTCTAAAAGTTAGAAAAGACTACTCTTCCTGGCAATGGAAATAAATGGAGATAAGCACGAGAGGCGATTAGTTTGAATTAGACTTTTTCAACTTGTAACTGTGTTTTTAATATGGCAGAAAATACGATATTATAATATTACGTAACTATTTCCAATCGCGAGAAAGTATGTGTTGTTGTAGTACCTCTTTGTTTTTATATGCTTTACTTATAAAGGTCTCATAAACTTTCTCAAGGTCATTAGCAATCAAATTATTGACTCTTTAGGTATGTTATACCCCAAATGTGCAAAATTTTTAAATATTGTTTAATAACGTTTTTCTTTACCTATTGAATAAATATGACTTTACTTAAAACACATACATTTTAAAAAATTGAAAATGTATTTTGGGAGATAACTGATTTTTTATTAGAAATAGGTCCTGAGCTGTGATGTCATTTAGAACTACTATCTTCTAATGCTTTAATTTTGTTTCCTCATGATAACAGATGAATTGAACCTGTGCCTGAACCAAAAAAATATTTGTACTATTATTATTTTCATATTTTTAATACTTTTGTCAGAAAATTTATAAAACAATTCTTCATGAAATAATTGGTTATTAAAAAAATCTATAACATCCGGATCCAGGGCAAAAAATCCTCCCCATTCTCTGGTAGAAGAACAAAAGAACTTACCAGGTGAGCTAAAACCTGGCGAAGTTAAATTGTTTTTCCTATTTATCAATTCTGTAATAAATATATAGACCCAAAGGTACAGTTCTTAACAAAACCTGTGAATTTTCCTGCAGCACTATTTCACTGTTAAACAGTAGTTTGATAGACACATTAACATGTTTCACACTCACTTATCTTAAAATGTATTATTTACATGTGTATATTCTGACGAAGCCCCCCCTCCCCCTACTGCAACAATAACTCCCTGCAATCGCCTGTTGGGGTGGTTCGCAGATATCATGCTCTTGCGAGCTATTAATATCACGGGGTAGTGGGATCTTTTGAGGTGTTGAGAACCAATGCAATAACAAAAACACATAAATCAATTAAACAGGGTTTAATGATCTCAAAGACCCACTTCGTCACTTAGAAAATCACACCAAATAAAAAAAAAGAGACGCTTTTTAATGACCTAAAATTTACTCAGAAAATAATCACCCTAATAACCACAGGGAATACCCTTTGTAACTCAGCTCAACTAAATCTGTTACTATTCCTATTTACATTAAACGTGAACCAAAAATGTACAATTTATCATTCCCCTCACACAATGTTACGTACAAAATTGTGTCCACCACTCTCTTTACACAACTTTCGCTGTGGCTGTGAATAACAAGAATGAATGTGGCCTATTCACAATTTCTTTGTATGCAATAGTGCTTCAAAATGGCTAGTACTTCAAATTGAATTCTGTTGCCTCCCGTGGGTCCCTCGCATCCCAGCCTCCACATCTCTCTATCTGTGTAGTCTTCATTACTTAATCCTCTCTTGACCATTGACTCATCCCCTCCCTCTCCCCATGTAAGTGTAGATTTTCATTCTCCTCGGTGTGTAGCTGGTTGCCATTTCCACAATATTTTCGGCCACCGCGCTTCGTTCATTCTTTGCATGTTCCCATACCATTTTAGTCTGTTCACTTCTATGGTGTCAATTATATTAAAACTCACTTCCGCTCTTCGTTGAATTTCTTTGTTCTTAACTTTATCCATTAAAGACAGTCTGCAACTTCGGCGCCAGAAATCCATTTCCATTGC
Source organism: Gryllus bimaculatus (assembly GCA_017312745.1). Taxonomy (NCBI): domain Eukaryota; kingdom Metazoa; phylum Arthropoda; class Insecta; order Orthoptera; family Gryllidae; genus Gryllus; species Gryllus bimaculatus. Next base: position 76,771 of record BOPP01000386.1, on the reverse strand, counting down.
CTTCAATTTCTTTTCGGTCTTTTTTATTACTTCCCATACCTCAGATCCATCCTACTACAGTCTTACATAATACTTCCATGGATTACATAGATAACTATTTTTCTGTGAAATATTTGTGCTATTTTAAGCAATATTTTTCTTTTTACAACCTATAATCTGAGAGTTTGTGATTAGAATGGTGGAAATTTAATGCCTTCCAGTTCATTTTGTTGCTTTAATGTGGGGAAAAAAATGTTTTTGTCGTTTTAACACTTTCATTTTTTTAAGCAAAAAAAATAAATATTTTCTGGTTTTGATCACCTAAAAGTCCGAGACCTAGTCAAGACGATTTCCCGTTAAGTCGGGTGCCACGAGTCGCTCGCATACGTCGCCTTGTCACGCACAGCCGTTGTCCTAATAATACAACATGGTCTCATGTGTGTAAAGCCAAGCTGGTTTAAAGAATCCTTGCGATTGCAGTCGATCGTAATCCGATATTGTCGTTTAAAGGTGTTTTGTTGTAATTCAATATGGCATATGTAAACGCACAAGTTGCTGCCGTTCCCGTTCCCCCAAACGCGGGGACACCGGACCCCTTCAATTTCAATAAGTCAAGTACCCTGAATAGCATGATGAAAGAGATCTGAAAGATTTATTTCGGTCCTGGACTCTTTTCCAAAACTGTAATCTACTTCCTACGCTACACGATAACCGAGCAGTTGGAGTACATTTATACGGATGACAACAAACATGCCCGCAGCCTTCTTTGACAACGTGAAAACCGAGTCTTATAAGTACTTTACGGCAAAAGAAATATTTTTGAAGACTGAATATCAATACGCCAGTGCAGAAGCCCAGCGAGAGTGCATTTCGTTCATAGTATTGCTGCACTCCCTCACTGACAGATTAGTCTCTAGCACATTGTCAACGGGAATCATCCCTGAGCAATTAAACAAGTGTTGAGATAGCCCCTTGTTTTGCTTCCGGACATAAATGTAGCTTCACTAGGCAAACGTTTTGTTGAACTCTCCTTTTGCTTGCAGTGGTAGGAGTAGAGCTGGGGGTGAGTTACTATTTTGTTAGCAATTACAAAACAATTAAATCTGCAATTCGTTTACCATTGAAAATACGCTTCCTATAATTCGTTAAGCAAAATGTCTAGTTTCTACAAATGTTCATCTCTCGCTTTTTTAAATTTTATTATTTATTTTATTTTTTAACTTTTATTGATCTTTCAACTGTTTATAATGAAAATGTTGAGAAGGCATTCCCGAACTCAAGAAAAGGTGCGCAGATGATATTCTCCCCCATACGTCACATACAGTTTTTGTACTGTTTTCTGACTAAATAAATCAAATCAAACCTGGAACCGAAGCGTAATCGCCGTGTATGACGGATGAACGTCGGAAGGGAGGCAGAAAAAGACTGACCTCATCCTGGAAGAAGCAATTATAATACTGCTCCAGGCGGAAATTCAAAACAAAAAACAAAAATGATGAATAGAAACCGAACCTGAAATTGTGGTGATATGCAAGCTGAACATCAAGGAGTCCAGACCCCAAGACACGCCAGAGGTCCCTGTCATGAAGCCGGAGCGAGGCAATACAAAGAAGAAATTCAGATGTCCAGACATACTCGCAGTGTCGGCAGTGTAAGAAATTCGGGTATTGGCGGAGGAAGCTCAGATTGAAAAGTGTACACCAAGTGGAAAGCGTGGCTTCGCAAAACTGACGATGTTAGAGTTTCATTGGTAATTTCGAAACTAGAAGAAACATTTCTTCGTCGAAAATTCCATCAATGAACGCTACAGAGTTTACTACCGACGATATAACGAGAGCCATGAGTAAAAACCAGCAACTGGAAAACCCCTGGGCGTGACAAAATTCATAATTTCTGACTGAAACGCTTCCCGCTGTCCACAAACCATTAGCTAAATGTTACACCAAAGCCCTTGAAAATCGTACTTGAATTCCTGATTTTCTTTTGGAAGGGAAGAAGGGGTTTATGTTACAACCACAAAATCATCGACCAATCACCTGCCTCTCGACTGTACAAGCTTTTCACATCGCTATTCAACAAGAATATATGACACTGAAACTGAAAAAATAATGTCGAGATTTTGATATGCATGTTTTAGGGGCTCAAGATACCGAAAAACAACTTTTTATTCGAAGCTCCTGCCCTTCCGTCTCAAAACGACTAGCCTAAATCGTAAGAAGTATTTTCACCAAATGGCATATTTCAAAAATTGATCAGGCTTATGTCGTGGTCCCTCAAATGTGAAACATCTTTTATTTTTTGGTGCCACCTTACACGAAGCTCAGAGAACATTTTCGAAACGTTCCAAAAAAAGACACATTTTTTTCCTTTAAATTTTATTGCTACATTTTCTTTTAAACCTCTGATTTTTCGAAAAGTGCAAACATTTTAAATTTTAGTTCATGCAATCTCTTGCACAATATGAGATGTTTATATAATTTTATGTATAGATATTTCAAAGTATTTAGTGTTTTCGCGTGATTTTCAGTTGTAACGTTCGATTTTTTTCAAAGAATGGCAGAAATCTTGGTATGATTGGTTCAGTGTTACGTAGCAGTTACTCTGTAAAATGAGAAAGTGTGTGTCCTTGTCTAACCACGAATTTGTTTGAAATGAGTATCCACTCACTATATAAAACTTGTCAGATTATTGAATTATTATCGTTAAAATTATATATATATATATATATATATATATATAATATAATATTTTTTATGTTTTAGGTGCGATGCTCCCATGAACTGTGCAGAAGAACAAAGGTTCCATCTCTGGGATTTTCGGAAGTGGTAGAAGCCAGTTTCGCTACAGGCCCTAGCTTCATTGAGAGATATTCAAGACCTGCCAAAATACTAGTCAATATATTTCTGTGTATCACACAGTTAGGATTTTGCTGTGTGTATTTTGTCTTTGTAGCTGTGAATTTACAATATGTAAGATTATTATTTTAACTTACTGACTTCCTCGTAGCATTAATTACTCTTATCTTTTCTACTTCTTTTTCTTGGTACTAATTGTCAGTTATAGAGCAAACGTTTGATTGTGAAAGTTTTAGAAAGAAATCTTGCACTCCACATTGCCACGGTACTGGTACCATGAGCCGTTATAATTCGCGTATTTATCTTACAGAAGAATTCTGATGATACAAGTTTAGATTTCGGTTGTCCATTACGATAATTTATATTTTTTCGGTCTCTCTTAAATTTTCGACAACTATAATTAAATATTACCAAAATTTCATCATGTCATTTATTTCATAATTTTATTCAAAGGAAGCATTTTGTTAAGTTCATAAAATAGAGACACTTACTTTAATTAATTCTGATAGGTTTTATCTGGGCTTCTATATAATAATAAAGATAATAATAATATCTTCGACGTACTAGGCATGTCAATCTATTAACGGCCTTTATTTGTATGAAAATTATAAACACCCTCTTCTTCCGCTTATTTTTTTTCATTAGTCTACTATTTTATATGACGCCCGTATTTTCACTATCACGAAAAAATATTGTGTGGGTACGATAGATCTTCCGTACGGACTCGGGAATTCTTCCTGTCATCCTCTGAAATAAATATACTTACAAGATGTCGATCAAATACGTTTATGCGGTGGTGTATGCAATGCATGGGATAAAAACGTGCAGTGCTGTAAATACATTCGTACAATATTCTCCTCATTACGTTTTCATCACATTAGCAGTAATAATATAGAAGAAGAAATTCAGAATTAATATAATTATAAACAAAGGTTTTCATATTCTAGTAAATAAACCCTCCCCTTTTTTGCATGCTTTGGCCACATTATTTTCCCAATTGCAAATTTATCTACCCTAAAAATAAAAAATAAAAAAAAACAACTCGATCTAAACTGAAATGCACACAGATGTGCATTTGTTTCCAACTCAAGTTGCTAGTTTCACTTTTTATTCACTATTGCAGCCCGATTGTGTTTTAGTGTATTCATTTATAGAAAATTTCCTTTGTCTGCACCACTCCATATGATAACGAATGCAGATTATCCCACAAAGTTTTCACACGCACGGTTCATTTTGGTTCGTGGACGGTCTTTGTTTTGCAAAGTAAAAATTGGAAACCATTAACCGCCAGCTTGGTGACTACATGCCTCATCTCTTAGTTTGTCGTTGTCCATTTTCTGTTTGTCATTGCTTCTGTGGTGTTGAATTCCGGTCAGATCTGTCTCCTTTTTTCCTCTGTTTTTCTGAAAATACATAGTGACATTGTGTGAGTAAGGAGAAATACAAGCCTTAAATCATCTGTCAGCAGGGTTTCTCTTGCCAGCTTGTAAACTAATCTTGATTTAGTTGTTTTGGAAACTTCTAATATTCTTTTTAAAAATGTGGCTTTTACTTTTTCGTGGGCTTCCGCCAAATGATCTCTATTCCGTAGGATAGTGTAGGGCTAATTTTGCTTAGAATAATTTTATTGCTGTGTTAAGGCTCAGTTGACTAAAAAGCTTTATATCATTTATTGTAGTGATTGCTTGAGCTGCCCTCTCTTCTACATGTTTTGTAAAGTTTCTTCCTGAAGGTTGTGGAATGATCCCTAGGTATTAGAATTCGTTGACTACTTTTACTTAGGAGCCATGTATTTTTATTTCTGCCCCTGCTGGTGTCTTTTCTTCTTTTCTGAAAACCATCATAACTATTGTACCTGTGTTAATTTTGAAACTGTGCCGCATACACCATTCAGTCATGTCTGATATTGCTTCTTGTAGCGTGTCTAAATATCTTAACGCCACCACAATGTCGTCGGCGTATGCATAGATTTCGATATTTCTCTCCTCTCTTTTGGCCATAGCAATAATATCAGCGGCTGCTAATATGAAGAGTGGGGACTGAGAGGGTCTCCTTGTATTACGCCATTTATCTGTTTAAGAGGTGCGGATGTAAGACCATCACTTATTTGGATGTTGTGCCGCAGAATTTCTCTAATTAGTCTTACCCATTCAGAGGTTTTTCCCCTGTGTTTCTTCTATTTTTTGAAGAATCCAGTCTCTTGTGAGGTTGAATGCCTTTGTAAAACCCACGACTATATATAGTTCGCTGACCTTTTTCTGTGTTGCTACTTTGATGTCCTTCACTAGCAGGCTTACTGCTGATTGAGTAGATCTACGTTTTTGAAATCCAAATTGGGCTTCTGGGAGAGTGTTTTAGTATTATCGGTAATTTTTCTTGCAACTAGTTTAGAGAGACGTTTGAAGGGATTGCATTCCAAGGCAATGCCACTGTAAACGTTGAGTTCTTCTAAGTTTCCTTTCCCTTTGTACAAGACTTTCATTCTGGAGTTTCTCCATTTCTCTGCGATGCTGCCTGTTTGTATGCATTAGTTCAAAATGTTTGCCCGGGTTTCAGCCACAATTTTGCCTGTTCTTATATCTGAAGTCGTAGGCTTCCGCGGCCAGAATCATGTGCGTGATCTGGGCTGTCGGGGTGACGCCGCGTCACCCGGACAGCCCAGATCACGCACTGATTCTTTTATCTGTTCGTTTGAGATATTTTCTGGGGCTACGGACTTCTTGGCGTTAATTTCCTTACTCCTTCGTATACCTCTTTCTCAGAAACATTTGTTCAGGGTTCTATTTCTGCTTCCGCTGCTTCAGTTTGTTGTGTGGGATGTCTCTGGGGGCTCCCTGTCTTGCTAAGACGCTTCTAAAGTAGTCTTCCCATACATTCATGGCAATGTACGCATGTTTTGGTATATTCATAGGTTGTAGTTTCTTGAAGGGGTCTTGCGCTTCTTCTTCCATTTTTTTCTCCCTCTTTTTTGAAGTACTCAATTTTCTTTTCTTTCACACATGCTTTGTATTCTTTCCTTGTTGATGCATACATTTCGAAGTTTTGCCGCGAATTGCTGGTTCTTACATTCCATAGTTCAGTTAACGCCCTTCCCGTTTTTGGAAGCATTGCTTGTCGAACCATTTTTTCGCTGCTCTGTTCATTGGTTTATTCGTAACGGACGTTTGTTGCAGGTGGTGTTCATTGCTTTCCAGTGCTTCATTGATGATTTCTTGATGTAAATATTCAACTTTTTGAAGTTCTTCAGTTCTTTCTTTCAGAGCCTTTAATTCAATTTTGTGGGGCATCTTCCTTTGTTACCTGTTCCACGTTTTCCAATTTGAAAGTGACTTCATTTTCTGATAGGCGCACCATCTGTTTTCCAGAGTGGAATCGCTGTTTGCCCCACAATCCCTCTGGTGAGCATCAAGTCAATAGCACTCTTGCCGTTTGGGGCAATGTACATGAGAATATCAGACTTGTTCATTGAACAAAATCCTTTCTGCCTTAACATTTCTAGTACTAATTTTGCCTTGTGGTTGTCTAAATCAATTCTGCAGTTTAAATCTCCACCTATATTAATAGTTGGTTATTATTAACTTCTCTCAGCAGTGCTGTTAGTTCTTATATGATGTCTAAAGCTTCCTTCTCCGGGGAAAAGTAGGGGCTTATGATGCTTACTAGCTTGGTTTCACCTAACAGTAGGTTTTCTGTGGTTTTGAATCTTACAATTGGTGCGTATCTAATGACAATAGTGAAGTCCTACGCCCACCTCGGGGGGGGGGGGTAAAATTAAAATCTCAAAGGAAACCTCCATTTTTTATTAAAGATTTAGATTTAACGTATAGGTTTCTTCAATTTTGATTAGTGCTAAAAGTAGTTCAAAACATTTCAACGCAATCACAAATAAAAAAAACAGTGTACATTTAGATTATTACAACCACCATTCTTTAAAAAGTTAAAATTGTTTGCAGTTAAAGAATTTATATTATGGGAAAAACTAGTTTTCAAAATTCCATCTCGTGACGAGTCAAGTGAAGTTTTTTCAAAAAAGTTAGAATCGTCCATACTTATTAATGCTGCAAATAAGTTGGGCAGTGACAATGATGAATAACATGCACTGCTGGTCTTAGTCACCCTAACGTATCACCTAATACGAGTAATAAAGAAATTGACTGATTAGGTTCGTCTTGTTTCGTCTGCTGTCTTCAGTCGTTTACCGTCTTCTCCTCTCTTCATGAAACAAAAATAAAATTTGGTGCTGGAGAATTTAAATTCTTCAATCTAAAATTTGTAGAGAATTATTCTGTCTTACTTGAGGATGTAATTTAGTGACTACTGTGAATTAATGTTTTGGCTACTCTACATCCTTTTGTGCTATACTTCAGAGAAATCAATTCACCATTGCCAGTGTAAACTCATAACACTTCTCAAGTAAGTTTATGACTGTGCTAACAGTAGGGATGTGACATGGATATTGATGTTTTCAAAACATCGATTTTTTTGTAGAAACATCGTTGTATTATCACCGATGTTTTATTAATATCAATGTTTTGTGATGGATTTTCTTTTCCAATATTCTGAATGAAAAATTCCCATAATCACAATACTTAAAAGTTAAAATGTGAAATAACTGATAACAACACTGTTATTCATTTGGTGGAACCAAAGGAATGATTGTTGCACTACCTACAACAACCAAACTCTCTCGCCCGAAATGATCCTCAATGCCATTGTATTTCCTCTTCATATTCATTTGGCACATTGAGATATGGCCAACAAGTACGCTGTGGGCGTGGAGTCGGCACCTTCTTATCAGACCCTTATTCGGCAAATTGATAAACACGAACACTGTCAAATTATATTTTATTGCACACGAATTTAATGTTAGAGAATGCTAATCGAGACTAAAAAATCTATGTATTTTCGTCAATGTATTTTAACATCAATGTTTTAATTTTGAACATCGATGTCACATCACTAGTTAAGATATATTTTTGTGTTGGGGTCAGTGCCTAGGATAACAAAACATTGTGAATTTATGGTTTCAAAAATTTGTCTTTTGCGCAAAGGGAGCATTATTTCAAAAAATTTGAAAATTAATAAAATCTCAAAAAATATTTAGGAAAAATGAAAAATTTTTGTTTGTATGTTTTCTTATACTCTTCACAGAAAGAAAGTTTAAAAATTTGGGACTTCAAGGTCAAATTTTCCTTAAATGTGTGCAATTTGACATGTGTACGCGTGTGCGCATGCACACGTGTGTGCATGCATGTTTGTGCCTTCTAGTTTCAGAAGTAAACTTAACTTGGAGAAAGCAAATGAAAAGTAATTGTGAAACTGTTATGAACTGTATGTTCAAAAATTGTCTTACAATTTTTTTTCTCTTCTACAGGTCTTATCTCACTATTGTTCTCTAAACCTCGATACATACCAGTATTTACTAATGTTATTAGTACCAATGGTTCTACTAAACTGGGTGAAGAATCTCAAGTATTTAACACCAGTATCTTTATTTGCTGCTCTCGTCACTGTTATTGGCCTTGGTATTACCTTCTTCTATATGCTTCAAGATCTTCCAAGAACATCATCAGTGAGAAAATTCGCACCATGGAAACAACTACCCCTCTTCTTTGGAACTGTGATTTATGCATTTGAGGGTATTGGTGTGGTAAGACAGTGGAATAAATAATAAAAGTTTTAAATGTAGTCCCGTCCCCTCTCTCCTCGCTAAGCTCTGCCACACCCTTTGTTTGTACCCTAAGAGAAACTGTGTTTTTAGGTTCTTCCGTTGGAAAATAATATGAAAAATCCTCAAGATTTTGGAGGCTGGACAGGAGTTTTGAATACAGGCATGGCAATTGTTGCTGTACTTTACACATCAGTGGGCTTTTTTGGTTATCTTAAGTATGGAGAAAAAGTGAAATTGGGTAGCATTACATTGAATCTTCCAGAAAATGATTTGTAAGTTACTTGAGTGAGAAGTTTGATTGCAGTATTTTACCTCATTTACCCAGTCACGTATGATTTTGCATGTATTGTTTAGATTGGCGCAGTCAGTCAGACTGATGATGGCAGTGGCCATTTTTCTCTCATATGGACTTCAATTTTATGTTCCCATGGGCATAATTTGGCCAATTGTTCAACCATACCTGCAATCCGAACGTGCTAAATTTTTGGGAGAATATATTTTGAGAACTGTCTTGGTTACATTTACACGTAAGTAATATATGAAATTTTTGTACATAAACTGAACGTGTTCTTTCAACTTAATGTTTTTATCGATTGCCAACATACTACTTTCTCGTATCAAGAGCTTATTATTACTCTCCGTTATAAACAGCATGTACTAAGTGTAGAGAAATGTAGATTATGCTGGGGAAAATCGTGGCCGATATTTTCACGCAAATACTCATGATGAATGAATTTGAATACTCATGAAAAATAAATTGCTATTAAAAAGCTCCAAATTTTCCCTCTAGAATTCCCATTTATAGGGGCTTTCCCCTTCTGTATTCTCAATGACTCATTTCAATTGAATAACCATTAGCAATAGTTATCCAAGCACCAAAACTGCAATATTGAGATAATTACTTCCGGACATGTCTATTTTCATTTAGGAAAATTCCCCAGGCAATGTACTACCTACTTAGCTGACTCTTCGTGAATGAGGGGTTAGCTTACTGACCTCTCGACCCCCAGTGCGCGGATTCAATCCCGTCCGAGGTTCTCGATTTTCGAAGGGCGGCCATGGTACGCTTGTGGCTTGTAAAAGAATCCAGCAGATGCCCGGCAAAATTATATCCCGCGCTAACGGAATCTCACATTTCCCCCATCTAGACAGTTCGGATATAGTTAATGAGACCGACATCTGGCGGGGAAAGTGAGAGGGGGCCCCATGTGCGTTCATAATGTGCGCCTGCTCGATGAAGATCCCCAGACCCTTAGGCTTCCAAGGAATCCTGCGTCGAAAACTCTGGTGCGCAACACTGCCCAAGGGCAGTCTCCACACAAGCAATCCCATACACTAAATAAAATAATTTTATCAGTAGTTAAAATCCCATACACTAAATAAAATAATCTTATAAGTAGTTATCAGTAGTTAAACCCAGCGCCAATTCTCTATTTTGTGTTTCCAGTTTAGCAAGGGTGACATGAGCATTTTACTCTTTGCAACACTATTGTATGTTTCGTTTTTGTAAGCACTGTGAACGTTGCCTGTAGGAAAAGAAATTCCGTTGAAAATCTAATGGAGAAAAGCGATTTGGTTGGATGCTCTAAAATGAAGAAACAGGTCGCTAAAAGTTAAATTGACACCACAGAAAACAAAATTAACTGCATGCAAACATGCGAAATAATGCTGAAAAGGGTAGATCTATTGAGGATAAACATAAAAACCGACGTAAAACCATAATGATTATGACTACGAATATCACTGTGGACATCCAAAGGAAACTGCAGAGAAGGCCTGGTAACTTAAACTTATATGGACTCTTTTTATCACCATGGCCTAAAGGGAAATCCGTATCAAGAGCTTGAAAACATCAAATTTATGTTGCACTTCATTCCCTGTTTTGCCATACAATTTTATCTCTCTCTCTATGCAGATGGTAAAGTTGTCGATGTTGAATGATTTAATGGTATAAGAGATTTCAAAGATGGAAATGATGATGAGAAATAAATAAGTGTATAAAATAACCTCTCTTGAATTGTAATTATCCTAAAATAAATAATACCGATTGTATGATTGTTACATGTTTGTTATAATACTACCAACATTAAAATTTTCAAAATTTACTGGGTGATCCATTGTTGCCAATCACAGTACAGTATTTTTACTTTCTCGCAGTTATTTCATACAAAGAAAAAGTAGTATTGTCATCTTGCTCCGAAACACGGAGAATTTTTAGTAGAAAAATTGCATTGCCGGACCCTGGTAACAAAACAGTGAATACATCATGATTCTACATATAGAAAATTACTTCCTCTATGTGATGAAGCCAGAATCCATGTTTTATGGGTCCTTGATGCAGAAAAACATCTTTATGTCCGTCCGTGGTTAACGCTAGCACCTAAACTGTTCAGCCGATATTTTTTTTCAAAATTGATAATTTCTGATCGATTAAAACGAATCCTTGGGTTTGGGAGTTTCTACTAGATATTCAGATTTTTGTTAGTAAATAATGATGATGATGATAATTATGATAATAATGATGATGATAATAATAATGATGATGATAATGATAATAATAATTAATTAATTAGTTCATGATAAGTCTAATTTAAAGAGAAATGCGTACGCAATTTGTATGAGGAGTTTCTCACATTGAAGGCAGCAATGAAAGCACGAGAGGAAGGAATTGATAGAAAAGGGAATGCTCTCACAGCATTCATGAGATTAAAATTATTTATTTGAAGTTAGGGATGTATTAAAAGTAATCATAAATATATCAGATTGAACATTACGATATTTTACTCAAATTTAGAGAAATTATATTTTGTGACTCAGCAAGTTAGATACCAGGAGAAGCTTGTTTAAGTCAGTGAAATGTTAATAAGTACTAATAATTATTTCAAAGAGGTTTTGAAGGAGCCAAGATTGCGTTCGTATTTTTGAATTACCCCTAAAAAACTAGAAATGGGGGGAATGTCGTCAGCATTCGAGCAAAAACACATCGAGTCAAGAGTTTAAGCCTCGAGAGAAATGGAAAACATTGGAAGCTAATATATTTCGTAATGATAATACTTGTATTTCGTAGTAGTAGTTCTAATAATAATAATAATAATAATAATAATAATAATAATAATAATAATAATTATTATTATTATTATTATTATTATTATTATTATTATTATTATTATTATATTATTATAATTATAATAATAATTATTATTATATTATTATAATAACAACAATAACAACAACATTAATAATATGAGAATGTATTATAAATCTATTCGTCATTAAATTAAGTAAGAAAGTATTAAAAACATGGATATGATCAATTCAATTTTAGGAGAGGGTTTTTCAACTTAAACCCCAAACTAGAAAAGTAGAAATTATGACAATTTAGGAAATGTTTACCTATTAGAATATTCCCAAGACTTGAAAAACTCGACACATCTCCCTCCCGTAAGCCATCATGTATACCACATTTATTTATTATATTTATCAAGAGACGGTAAAAATATTATGTTGCTCCCATCTTTGGCGAACCCTGTTTTCTCGAAAGTTGCAAAATGTGAACATTTTAAAACTGCAAAATTGAAAATAGAGCTTTTTCCTTTAGACAAATTGTTATAAAAAATCATCTCTCGAAAAAAGTTGTACAATATTTTGAAAGAACGAATAGAATTCACGTAATATTTGTCTGAAATTTATGCAATTTCTAAAAAAAATCTCAAGAGTTGTTCTTTGAAGATTCTCGTCGTATGTATCAAAGGACAATATATATAGTGCTAGTCTCATTTTTGCCAAACTCTCCTTATTTTTTAAAATGATAAAAAGTTAACATTTCAAAAATACAAAATTGAAGAGAGCGATTCTGCCTCAGTCTGTTCTAAAAACTTAGCTCTTTAAAAAAAGGTCATGTGCAGTTTTTTGAAAAAACGAGATTTCGTGAAATTTATTCAAATTCTAAAAATAATATTTTCTCAAAAATGTCTCAACTTTTTCATTAAATTTGTCCACGTATGCAAGAATGGACGGTAAAAAATATGGTGCTTGTCCTATTTTCGGTAAACTTTCTTTATTTTCGAAAACTTCAAAAATTGCATGTTGGAAATATTGGGTTGAGACAGGTACGCTTTTAACTATTGGTCCGAGTTCAAACCTCACACGTTTCTCGTCGTTGCGCAGTGGCATGGCCGACTGAGTTAAGTCGAGGACCTGATTTCGGGTCTCGGTGCAGAAAATAATTTTTGCTGGTTGAAAACACTTTTGCGTGTTTATGTAGTATAATATAGCGACGCAGTTGGAATTAATACGAGGAAGTATGTGCTGTTGCAGCTCCATTAATTTAAATTAAGCAATAATGATCCCAGCGATATTTTTACAGATATGTCGCCAAAGACATCAGTTTTGTGTAGTACAAATGTATTATGTGAAAGAACTTACAAAAATAATTCGTTTTCGCCAGTTTTGAGAAAGATAGCTATCACACAAATTTTTCAATGAAAAAGTATACTGAATGTTCATTAGCTCATTTCGCAGCTTTGGCGCTTGGCTGACTATTGCTTATCGTGGTCCAGCTGAACAACCAAAAAATTGAGACCGCCCGGACCCTGGGTAAAATAGTTATGTCACGAGTCTTCTAAATGAGTCTTTAAGAACGAAGTCAGATGGTATCAGGAGATATTTTCGTGTCGGATATTCTAGTGGAAGCAGAAGCTGCAAGCTCTAGTTTGATGCCTTCTAAATCTGTAACCACTTATGAGAAAGCTTATGATTTATTTTGTGATTGGTGAACGAAAAGGAATGTTCGAGGCTTTAACGAAGAGATTATGCTAGCATACTACTTTCAGTATATCTGTACCAAAATAATTGTAAAAATAAATTTAGTTTACATTTATTCCCAAAATTGTGTTTTGTGTCTACGTCGTTTTTATCCCAAGATTAACGAGCAATGATAAAATCTAAACCCGAAAGTCCGCTAAAATATTTTTATGGACATATTTTGAAAATATTTTTATGGATACATATATATATGTATATATATATGTATATATGTATATATATATATATGTATATATATATATATATGTATATATATATGTGTATATATATATATGTGTATATATATATATGTGTATATATATATATGTGTATATATATATGTATATGTATGTGTATATATACGGGGAATTAGCGAACTTAGAGGCTAACGTAGTCTTTGCACTGGTTTAGTCTCGACCATACCAATCATAAGGCAGTAATCAGTTATAAAACTTGTTCTGAATATTTCTATAACTTTGTTAACTTTGAAGTATTTGTTTTATTTGTGTGACTGAAGTCATAAGTGTGGTCTTGTTCTCGAGTATAATGGCTATTATTCACGTAGAAATGACGACGCTCATTCGTACGTCGCTCGTGTCGTGAACATCAACTCGTGAATAGCCAACATTATACTCTCGTTGAATATACTATTCTCTAATACTTCTTGTAGTCATAATCCACGTTGTCTGAGTCCCTGATACCAGGTGCGTCCAAAGAAAACAAAGCCTTGAGCGGTAGATTTACGGGAGTCTCTTTCAAACAAAACGTCTGCCCCCCTCCCCTGCTCACTTGTACTCTTCAGGTGCGGATTCATGGGGATAGAAATCAGGGAATTTCTCCTTGCCTAAAAAAAATAAGTTAATTTTAACTTTTCTCCCAATTTTCAAGCAAAATGTTTTAGGATAACCATTAAAATGAAAATCGTGAGCGTGAGCTGGGTTACGCTTGCGTTATTCTATATGAACTGTAATATCACATTTAACAGACATTGAATAGCCTTTTATGTATTACTTATGAATCACTTAAATCGAAGAAACACATTTATGTGAGATTCTTAAATCAAATAGTAAAAACTAATAACTTTTCTGCTACTTTCAGCATTACTCTCACTCTAATATTGTGTTCATAATCTGTTTAAATTTAGTCAAATATTTTTCAACAGAGCGGTAATGCGCTGAACACGCGGCTTCCCATTTTGAAACAATTTATGCTCATGCCAATTTTTCGTCGTCCTTCATCTTTATTGATTAATCTTTATATTATGTAGGCTACTGAATAGTTGAGTTTATAATACTATTTGAATACCACATCGGAAAAAATATAATTTATATTTTTCCACTTTCGTTCTGGACAGTGTGGTTAAAATTTTTAAGGATAGTACAGAATATCAGTTTCTACACGGTTGTCACTGGCCTAACTCGTATTTTTTGTATTTTACTATTTAATGGTATTACCATCAAAAACAAAATGTCTGGAAAATCCAATGCAATAAACCTAATACTTCTCAAGAAATCTAAAAGAGAAAAAGGATTTCTTGAGAACAAATATTTATCAAAAATCTTTATAACAGCGATCCAATTTAATTTTCGATAAATTATTTTATCATTATAGGGAATAAAAATATCATATTACGACCATTAACAAAAAAATGTTTGACGAACGAATAAAAAAAAAGCGTACTGAAGACGTCTTCAACAATGGCCATTACTCGTAAACAAAGTTAGTTTGCAGAAATCACATCAAAGGATGATTTCCTCTCCTTGTGGTGATTTCACGTGAACGTGATGAGCTTGAATCCCGCGGAAGTTGAACTTACGAACTGTCTCATCCAAAGCTTTGGTAATTTTCTTCAAGGAAGCCAAGATATACATCTTTTTTTTAATTTCGAGGGAAAGTTGCACATTGACATACTAATTGGACTTTGCAAAAATCCTCACTCGTCTGTAATCTTCCAGACCAGTGGCGGCTGGCTCCTTTAATTAATGGGGGGACTGATTGCAAATATAGAAAACGAATTGAGATATGTTCAGTACCGGTGTAGGTCTACCGTGACCATTTACATCGGACTTCTTGAAGCATTATGCTTCTAAATTTCACAGTTTTTATATATTGAACAGAATTACTATTCGTATCCATTCTAAACACGAACTAGTGGTGAGCATTACTTTCTCGCCCGTACTTTCACGTAAAATTAGGCGAATAGTACTCAAATTTTCGAAAAATGGTTCATGATCTGATTTCAAATTCCATCTTTAAGGAACAGATTTCAGTAAGGGAAAAAAGCTCAATCAATATGTTAGTTTTAGAAAGACTCAGAAAAAATTGAACTTTTGCAATTTTCGAAAATTCAGGCTTTAAAGCGAAAATGAGACCAGGGCCATTCTCTTAACCGCCCTTCACACTATCCAAAAATAAAATTTAGTCAAAAATGATGAAGCCATTTTTTTTTAAGTTTTAATAATGTCCGAGTGGCTTCGTGCAAAGGGGCCGCGACGTCAACCAGATCGATAGGGTGTTATCAAAAATTGATGAAGAAAAGATTAAAGAAAACCGGCTGAATGGTTTAGTCGCTTGTTCACAGACGGACAGATACGTTTTGCCGTCATTCGATTTTTCGGTTTCAAGGGCCCACAAAGCAAGGATTTTGGCTACACCACGTGTTAGAGGATTTTTATTTCAAAATTAGCAACTGGGTTTATTCACATTTTAAGTACCAGGGCCCTGTAATAGGAATTTCTCTGCCGAAAATTCGCCAATATTTCGCGCAGCATTACATGACTTTCTCTCTACTCCGTAGCAAAAAAGTAAAATGCAAAATACAACACACAGCGCCTCAACTAGATCATACGTCCGCCAGAGCTTTAAAAAACAATTAAAAGTGGCGCAAAACTGTGGAAGAGGCTGCATTTCCTGCAGCCCTGGAGTCCCAATATTGAGACATACAAGCAGCGGGGGGAAGCGAAATCAACGATGTCCATACTTCGCTGCAAGCAGTAGGGACTAGCAGTCCCAGGGAGGGAAATGGAATCCCAGCAGAACACTGCCGAAGCTTTTCGCAAGTTAAACACACCAGCAGTGTGCTATATTGGTCATGTAATTGAATAAAATACTATTTTGCATATTTTATTTTAATATCAAAGAGAAATTAATAATTCTGACTAGGTCTGGCGGGGCTGCGGCCTCGCAACCCACCCCCACCAGCCGCCACTATTCCGGATTGCTGTAGAAACTCTTGAAAGCTACGATACAAATTTTCAGAGGTTTAACAAAATAATATGAACACCTGGCATATACATAGGCTTAGCATATTTCCATTATGGGAAAATAAGACATTTGTTATAAAAAAGAGGACACTTCATATAAAATATTGTATATATTATTTATTTTTCTTAGACAAAATATCATCTGAAAAAATAAATACTTATATCATTGTCATCACTTTCAATGTCGCCGAATTAGGCCAATTCATTATCAGTACGGTCTTTCTCACTTTTGTACTAGCAGTATTATTTAGTCGATAATGAAATCTCCCCCAACAATTAGAATTTTGCTTTGCTTTGGACCTTGCAACAAGCGCTTTGCACTTTTAAGTATGTCATTAAATAAGCCTTTTATTTTTGGCATCATGCTCAAAATATAAGCACCACAAGTATTAACTCCACCGGCCAGCAGAATAGTATTAACACAATACAGGACATAACCAGCACCAGCATACTATACGTTGTGCTAGCTAATTACAACATTGTCTCATTTCATGGTGTAAATGACATTTCAAGGGAAATATTTGATCTATGGATTTTGGCGGTTGTTAGGCGAGATAGTTGAAGTTAAATTCCGTTTATTTGTACAACATATCCTTCGCACATTATATGTCTATGTTGCATTTAAAAGGAATACCCTATGCCAATAAAAAAGAGGACGCATCGTCCTTTCTTCTAAAATTCTCCTGGACAGTTTTTCTACTTCAAAAAGAGGACATGTCTGGGGAAAAGATAACGTATGGTAACCCTACGTATACAAAATATTTATTTAAAATGTTTTGTGCCATCATTTGCTTTTACAACAGCTCCAATTCGGCGTGGAATAGATTTGTAGAAGGCCTGAATGGTTTTCAACGAAATTCAACTCCCATTCTTGTTTCAAAATATGTGTCAATTGCTTCAACGTTGTTGGAGCTGGAAATATGTCCCTCACTTTTTTCTCTAAAATGCCCCATAATGGTTAAATTATGTTGAGGTCTGGCGATTGCTCTGGCCATGGAAGATGTTTGACATTCTGATTCTCCGCAAACCACGCTTGAAACTTGTTGTGTGTATGTGTGTGTGTGTGTGTGTATGTATGTATGTATGTATGTATGTATGTATGTATGTATGTGTATGGGCACATTATCATCTTGAAATGTGGCAGTGTTTGGCAACAATATGCTAGTAGTTGTTAGTACTTCATTGTTGAAGATGTCGAGATATTTATTAGCAGTAATTCGGCTAGTAAAGGTAATGATAGGATCAGCCGAATACCGCAATATAACCGCCCCCAATCAAAACTCTCCCATGCTTGACTGTAGGAAGCAGGCAGGCCAGATCGTAGGCTTGTTTTAGGGTTCTCCAAGCATAAACCCGGCCGTCTGTAAGAAACAATGTAAACGATGATTCATTGGACCAGACCATAGACATTCTGCCATTCATCAAGTGCCCAGGTTTTATATTCGTGGCACCACTTCTTTCGCAGCTTTGTTTATTTATGCCAAAGGCAGTAGAAAACTGTGTGTGACGTGCAATGAGGAGAAGTTAATGTGAAGTTACATTTATGTCCAGAAGCAAAACAAGAGGCCATCTCAGCATTTGCTCGAGAATCAGGGAAACTGGACGAAAACCTGGTCGAGATGGGGGTCATTGACCCAGAAGCTGAAGTACAATAGATATAGTCTCAAATTGCATGGAAACAGTTGTGCAGCAGTTTGTGTGTGTGTGTGTGTGTATGTGTAAACAGTATTACTCTGTGTGTGTTGTGTTCTGCAGTCACTTTGCCGCGGTAGTTTTACTTTGGCCACAATCCTGTTTAATGTTTGTCGGTCTTGGTCTGTTAATTTCGGCTTTTGTCCACTATTTCTCTTCGCCGGATTTACTATGAGAACATAGTAATGTATATGTAACATGTATACATCAACGTGGAGACTTGCTCGTGAAACATCTGCTTTTGTCACAGATGCTCCCGCTAACCACGCGCCAACCATTATCATTCTGTGGAAATCTGAGAGATCACATATTTCACTTATCGCTTGTTCTCACCGTCGCAGACCAAAACCTAGTGTAACACACTGCATTGTAACCCCCAAAATGCTCCGTGCCAAAACATTCATTGCTTCATGTCAACTGTCAATGCAGCCGCGTCGCAGAGTTTACATGTCCGTAATGACATCAACATTCAAAAAGATTTACTTAACGGCATGGTGTTCATATATTTTGTCCAACTTCTGTATGTGCTGTTGTAGGACCACTAGTTTAAATTATTGCTTTCTCACATTCAATGAGTGAATCTCGGAGGAGGAATATTTATTAATGTTTGTGTGTGTGGTTTTTTTTTTTTTTTTTTTTTTTTTTTTTTTTCTTGTTGTTTTAGTGTGTTTGGCAATTGCTATTCCCAACCTGGGTGCTGTAATATCTCTGGTTGGAGCATTAAGCAGTTCAACATTAGCATTAATATTTCCTCCACTTATAGAGATCATTACCTTTTCTCATGACTTGGGCAGGTATAAGTGGATATTGTGGAAAGATATTGCAATTATGTGTTTCGGATTGTGTGGATTTGGTTTTGGAACATATGTTAGCCTTGAGAACATCCTAAGCCCCCAAGAATGAAATGGAAGTCTTACCTTCAATTTGAACTTAGAAATAAATGAAATTTCTATTGGATTTCATTGCTCCATGTTCTTTCACAAGTCATTGCACAATTCATTTTTAAGAATTGTTTGTTGACAATAAATGTATTTAATTTAAGTAAGTGAAGTGATGTATTATGAATTATTCAATATAATGTATGATAGTGCAAATGAAGGCAAAGCACAAAAATTGTTTGCCAATTAATCGTGAATGGCTGAGTAAAGTAGTTAAAGATGAAATTTCAATATGTAGCTAGCATAATTCGTAAAGTTCATCAACATAACAGAAAACAAAATGCTTAATGCCATTTTCAAAGAAATTTCACAATCCGCACTGTCTGTGTGACAATGTTCAGTTCAACATCTGCCTGAGATGAATGGTATTACAGAGAATGCCTGTCCTGCCTCTTACAGTGATTTGTTACACTTGTGAATGTTACATTTTTGAAAATAATATGTATTTTTGCCAGTTAAATATAAGTAGAAAATATTGTATAGTTTCAGTGTGAATGTAAAATGGAACAACTAGGCCTACTGCACATTGAGTGAAGTTTCAAGAAATATTACATGCAAGTTCTGGCATTTTTGTTAAATTTATTCATTTATTTTTAGATTTTGTGTACCTCGCTACCTAATTTAGTCATAGCGTTTTGCTCCTGCCATGCATTTGTTTAAATGATTAGCCATGAAGTGATTTAATCAGCATGCAACTGAGTACTTCCAAATGTATTTTTTTTATCAGTAATATAATAATTTTAAGCATTTAATGTATGGTTACCGACTAATAGATTTATGAATGTATTAAGAGTAATTTTTTTCTTATCTATTGAAGTGCTGGTTTGTATTATCATGATATGTATATTTCCATAATTTGTAAACCTGTGATAATTTAATTATAATGTTAAATGCTTGTATTAAGTTTTCAGATAAAATACTTCATTATGCCTTCTATAACATTTTGTGATATTCTAGGTGATTGTGGGAAATGAATTTTTCCTTCCTTGAAGGATAGAAAATTTTACTGTATGTATTTATAAAGGAATTCAAAGTACAGTGTTCAAATTTATTTTCAAATAAAATTATATATGTATCACGTTATTGCTATTATACATGTTGTTAGCAGGGGTCACATAAATTTCAAAGCAACATCATAATTCTATTTAGATGGCTTAAGTGCCATCCTTAAGATTGTGGCATTTGTAATTAGTCAAATGAATGATAACGTAAATTAATGGAAATTTATTAGAAGTTTTCTGAAGAAAACTAACATTATTATATTTTAATTTCACTAAGTAAGTGTTTCCTCATTGGTTCAAAATTATGTTGAAAACAAACCCTTTTAAAATAGTGTATTGCGATAAATATGCTGCAAGTTTCTAGCAAACTTACGTAAGGCGTTGATTCAAAATTAGTCTTTGAGTATTTATTGTGTGTTGTAAATTTTTGTAAAATTCTATTGTTGTGTAATATAATGTTGTATCATATGTAGTACTTCTCAAAGCAGAACATTGTATTTATTGATTTGTAATATTTGTGATGCTCCATTTATACGTGTTAGAATAACAAAATGATCATGGAACTTTGAAACATTCAGATGAATCATAAAATCTGACAATAATTTGTGCCAATAAAGTTAAAGAATGAAAAATAATTAAGAGTTTTGAACCATATAATGTTGTATGTTTCAAAGAAATGATTCAAAATACTGCCTCATTGAAAGTATTAGTTGGGCCAGATTTAAATATGGCAGGATATTTAATACATCAGAGCAGTAATTTCAGTTATAAAGTATATGTGTGCGTTAAATAAGAAATATAAGAATCATTGTGAAGAAAAGTAAATTGTATTGAGTCAAAGGAATAATTAGAATGGAATAACTGCTGGCAGTAAAGTACGTTATAGCTGTTGATGGTAGAAAATAAACACTATTTGTCAATATTCTGTGTTACAGATTTTCTTGTATCCTCTCTGATCTCTCTAAGATGTAAAAATTCATGCAAAGTTTGTATTTTCATAAAATATTTAAAAACTACACATAATTATATCTTCTTGCAATTTTTTTGCAGCTCCTAAGTCAGTCTCTCGATTGTGATGAAACTCTCTAGAAATGGTGTTTCATCAGTCTCAACTACAACATACTGCTAATGCTTGACTGGAACAACTTACCTAAGGGGGTTGTCCCTAAATTACGCAATGCTAAAAGAGGAGGTGAGGGGGATTGAGGCAGCATTACATAGGGGCAGGGGGTATTCAATTAATGTTATGTAACATTGATTTTTTTTGGTAACTTTGAAATACTTACTTTTTTGAGTTAATATACTAAAACATTGAAATATTATCTAAATAATTTGTTTGAAAATATAAAGAATTTTCAGTTATTAGAAGTTGTTACAATAAATGGAATTTGTTTGTCATCAATTTTTTATTGACTGTATAAGATTACAAAGAAAATACTTAAAACTGATCTGTAGTATTTTTCTACAATACAATCAAATAGGCACAGTAGACTCTCGCCCATACACCATCCACAATGGCAGTGTGTGCGTGGCTTATGATCAGAAATTTTCTCACTTATGTGCCCTTCCTTCACTCAAAACTTGCCCTCATTCTTACTGTTTGGTGTAGGCAGCATCTACAACTACATTCGACTTTAATTATATTACATTTTAATACACAACACAAATAAAATAATTGCAATTTTTTTTATCTTATAACTTATTTTCCCTTTTTGCATTTAAAGGGCGGAGTGTTGTTGCAGGTGTTACATAATTTTATAGAGGGGGGGTTCAATTATACATTACGGGGGGGAGGGGCTATTCAAAATACTCAAAATTTGAGTTGTGTAATTTATAGCTTTGGGACTGGCTGCAAAGGTGTAATTATATTTAGAAACCATCATACGTCGTACTTCAATGAATTATTTGGAAAATTTATTTTTATTTGACATTAGTTTGTAGTTTCAAAACTGGCATTTGATTTGATTTATTTTCATCAAAGAACAGTGAACTGTGTTTGACATACAAATATAATATGTGCATGTTTCCTTGAGCTCCAAGAATCTCTTTCCCACCCTTTTATTATTCACAGTTGTGTGACGAATAACAGTACCAACAAAGCGAGGTTAGCTCAGGAGACAATTTCGGAGGGTCACATAATTCTTGAATGCGAAGTGGTGGGGTGGTGGAAAGGAACTGGAGAAATTTAATATATGATGAGAAACAAATAAGAGCGTAGGCTTCCGCGGCCGGAGTCAGTATTTACTAGGCTGTCCGGGTGACGCCGCGTCCATGGCGAAGGTGCCGAGGTTTCGGTCGCCATTCTGCGACCTTCCTCTGGGCGTGATGCGCGGAGATGTGGGTCGCAGAATGGCGACCGAAACGTCGGCACCTTCGCCATGGATGCGGCGTCACCCGGACAGCCTAGTAAATACTGAGAAACAAATAGTTGTTTGACATTTATTTTCATTTGAAACACACAATGCAAGACATTAAAAACATTTTAAGTAGAAACATAATATACCCATTTAAAGATAATTTTAAGACTAGAAATTACGATTACAAAAAGATTTGTAAACAAAAAATCGTGTATATTAATTGTACACTAAATCTATTTTTCTTTTCTTTGATTTTGAAAGTTGCTCTATAACTAATTCATTAAAATTGGAAATAATTTTAATAAATTTCTCAAAGCTAACATTGAAAGAGCATAAGTCTCTCTTGTGACATTGTGTTTTGTAAGAATGTCTTTATTCTCTTTAAAGGTGACAAACTTCTCTCACTCTACTGTGGTTGTAAGTATTGTGGCAATTACTTTCAACAATCAAACAAAATTCATTGTGAAGATTACTCTTTATTAAAAAAAAATCAAACAGTGGTAAAGTACCCTCTGCATTTCTAAAGTCTCTGTTGCAATACCTGCAATTCTGACTTAACTTAAAGCATTAGTGGACTGTTCGTCACGCTTACCTCAGGTTTTTGTTGGAGAAACATTTTCTCATAATTCTATGAAACAGTTTGTGTCAAACAATGAACATATTGTAACGTTTATAGCTCAGTCGGGTCGCTGCTGCATTCCTATAATGAATGGATGGAAGAGAAGGGAGGTTATCCATTAAATCATTTCGTTAATTGGGCAAAAAATAATTTATTCCTGACAACATTAACTGCCAGGGAAGTTACACGTCGCAAGAGAGCGATATAGATTGCCTACCAACTTTACCCAATGAGCTCATGGTTCTAATAGCTAGGAAGAAACATCTTAACACTAACATTGGGGTTTTGTCTACAATAATTAAAAAAAAAACTGCCTGAGCGCGGCAACGCTGAAACTTTCACCGGAATATCCAGCGAAGGAACCCCGTGACGTAATAAGGGGAGAGAGTTCATCTTCGGTTAAATACCGGATTATCACCGCTGGTTGTCGGCGCCTCTGCAGGCCGGCTGAATGGCTGACCTCGTCTCGTGATTCACTTTCGCTCTGGCGAGGGCTGGCGACGTGTTGCGGCGGTTAGGTCACCGACTCGGTGCTTCTCAGCTGGCGGCATGGCTCGGAGTCAGCTCGAAGACACACGGGCGCCGGGCGGGCGTAATGCGGGATCAGAATGGGCCCGAGGCAGCACTATGCGGCGAACGCAAATTGACGCGTAGTCTGCGCGGGTCTTTGGTTCGGTTAAAAAAAACGCACTCTGTGGCAAAGTTGAGCCCTACGAGCCGAAATTAATAATGTTCCTCACTCCACCGAGTCTTATTTAAGAACCACGTCTTTTCTCCTACAATTTCTCCCTAATAATGTTTTTCTTACAATCCTCCCTACCGAAAACGTCTCAAGACCCGTAGCTTTGCCCCTTCCCTCACGGGGAGATGTCTCATAGGCCGAAACTATTTGCGTCGCAATTTTTTTTCACCCAGTCGGGACGCACTGTTCCTGGTATTTTCCAGGGCGGTCTCTAATACTAGAAGCATCTCTTGTAGCTGCCCGAACACGGCTTTGTTTTCGAAAACAATTCTTCGGCGCCGTGATCGGCAGCCGGTGACGGGCGAGCTATATATAATACCTCTGGGATTCCCGGAAGTGTTGTAGGGAGCTTCCTTGCGTGGGCGCGTGACGAATGGCCGGCAGGTGGGGTCTGTCTCCCGGCCAAGACGCGGGCGGTCATTGTTTCGCTAAGTGCGCGGGGGCTCCCCGAAAGGGGGGGGGGAGGTCGTTCCTGCGGATCTCCAGCCTGCCGAAGGGGTGTGACGAGCGAGCGCCGGGCGGGCGGCTTGTCGTAAATAAGTCTGCTGCGGACGGCACCCTCTTTGGCGAGCGGGCGGGGCAGCTGGCGACGGGGGGGGGTGGAGGTGGTGCGTTGAAAAGAACCCTTTGTGACAGCCCAGTTTTACTGCTACTTTCTTTCCGTGGAGAAAGCTATCTTAATATTAAATTAATATTATAAAATTTGGCTGCCTTACCCCTCATCTGCTTTTCTTCTCTTGT
This sequence comes from Gryllus bimaculatus, assembly GCA_017312745.1. Classification (NCBI taxonomy): domain Eukaryota; kingdom Metazoa; phylum Arthropoda; class Insecta; order Orthoptera; family Gryllidae; genus Gryllus; species Gryllus bimaculatus. The sequence goes on along the minus strand of BOPP01000386.1, from coordinate 52,110 downwards.
GATTAGTGACCTCAGTATTAAACCTCATGTCTGCATCAGATTTATCCCTTATCTATTGAATTTTATTGGAAATTTCTCGCCAAATTCGTGGATTTGCAACCAATCAATGTTTCTCTTTTGAATTTGAGCAAACGGAATGTCACCATGTGCCATCATTACCACCAACATTAGGAAGAGGCAATGTTGCGAACAACGGAATACAATAGGTATGTCGTACAATTAGTATGTACTCTCGTGAAAACATAAAGTTTCCCTTCGAAAAGGCCTTAGAACGAGAAGTTGATAGCGATGGACATCCCTGCCTGCCGATGGCGACATCTAACGATGTTTTTAAAACTAAATTCTTTAGTTCAAACTATAATAGTAATAATAATAGTGATAATAATAATAATCCGTGGGAGTAGTCTGGTCTCCTATCGGTCGCGTCCCCTGGTGGCAGATCGGGGAATGCTCTTACCGGCCACGCCGGAGGTGGGAAATAAAATACCACCCGTGGGCCAAATCCAGACGCTGTCGGCAGCGTTAAAACGCTAGGGAAGGTGACCCTCGAAAAGAAACTCACGATGGAAGGTCCCTCAGGATCAACTGTTACGGTGCAGGGGATCGGAGCCCCAGTACCTGCAGGCGGGGGTGGGCAAGCAGGCCTCCCGCGGCCGTCAACTAGCGACTGCAATCTCAGAGACGTTGACCGCTTGGCGTCCCTGAAATTCTATACTGTGACAAGCGAAAGCATAGAGCGTGCAAGTATTAGCCCCTTTTCTGGGATGTCGAAACTGCGGAGATCGCCTCCAAGTACCCCAACCACTCCAGGGATACCTACCGACCAGCGGGAGCGAAATCCAAGCACGACTGCGGAACGAGATGGTGCGGCAAATTCGCCGCAAACAGCAGTAAATCCGCTGCAAAGTGGACCATGGGGCCGGCAGGGACCTATGGAAGGAACGAAATCGGATAATCTTGTAGCAGGAAGTAAGGAAACAGCAGCTGGCCCCATAATAGAAAAATGGGGAACTATGCAGCAACTGGTAGAATTCCAAGGAAAGCTCCTAGATGAACTGAATCAAAGCCTTAGGGTGATAGAGAAGCATATGCTGAAAAACAATCCAATGAGTGTGAAGGTAGCCCTGTCTAGAGATATACAAAATACTGATACCCTGAAGTATAGGGTACAAGAGTTAGTAGATGAAAAGAGGGAATTTTCAGGGATCCTGAACTCTCTTTTTGTAGAGAGAGGAAACTAATGTAAGCGAAGATAAGAAAGACGTGCAAAGTAAAAAGTGGGTGGCACCTAGTGCACCAGAAGAGCTTATTGGAAGAGATAAGAAAGATAAACAGGAGATAACTACGGTGGAGGTTACACCAGGGGAAAAGCAAACAAATCAGGGTGAGGTGATAAAACAATCTGAAAAGACAGAAGACCAAATAGGGGAGAACTGGCAGCTTCAACAAAGGACAAAAGAGAAAAATATTCAAAAGAAGCCAGGAGCTAAGGCAACAGTCAGGAAAGTAAATCCAGCTATCAAAGTGGCAGCTAGACAAGGGGAAACTTATGCTGACATTATAAAGAAGATGAAATAGACCGTGAACCCTAGTGATCACGGCACAAAGATATTGGCTATACGGAGGACAAAAAAGAAGAGCTACTTATCGTACTTGAAAAAATTGGAAAAAATTACCTCATTGAATGAGGCTTTGGAGAAAGCAGTAGGAAATCAAGTCAAGTGAGTGCTGTAGAACGAAAGCGCCTAATAGAAATTAGAGATATTGATGAACCAGTCGCTGCTGAGGAGGTGCTGGAGGCGGTGGGCAAAAATATAAACGTACCAATAGACCAGATGCTCACCCCCTGTAGGACGCGCAGAGGATACGGAGGAATACAATCAGCCACAATGTTGATGGGAGAAGAGATACCTCAAAAGCTTATAATGGCAGTTAAGATCGGAGGTTTAACTGTAGAATCAGAGAAAACTCCAGATAAACAAGATGCTATAGATATCTAGACTTTTGACATATTTCAACTGTTTGCAGAGGTCTGATGGTAGCAAAGTATGATTACGATGTGGTAGAACGGACATTTGTTAAGAACTGTACAACAGAGAACAATGTGTCTTATTGTAAAGAGAGGATCAACATCTGTTAGGAAGTAACAAATGTGCCTCCTTTTTAGCGACGGTTCAAAAGAAAAAAAAATCAAGTATGCTTCGACTCCTACAGATTAACCAGGGGAGGAGTAAGCGGGACTTGATGTTGCAGGTTGCTGCAGAGAGGGAAGTGGATGTGTTACTTACAAGTGAGCAACCTTACTGTGAGAATACGTTGTATCGAGATACCACTGGAAGAGCGGATATAATAATCCATAATAGGAAGATAAGTATTAATAAATATAAGAAGACAAAGTATGTGTTTGTATAGGTTGAGGTGTATAATATGAGAATTTTTAGCTCTTACTTTTCTCCGAACAATACATAAGAGAAGTTTCAAAAAGACATCGACGAATTGGAGGAAAGTCTGGAAACAACGAAAGGAGAGGTTTTGATACTCGTAGTAGGTGATTTCAATGGTAAATCGTCGGAATGGGGGAGACGCGCTCTGACAGAAGAGAAGCTATTATATGTGAGTTTGTAGCAAGAAAGGATCTCATCATTCTAAACTCTGGGAATGAGAACACTTTCCAACGGGGAGATACGTCATCTATACTGGCAATGCTGGCAATTTGACAATAAGTACTTCCAGACTGGATAAGGGCGTCACGGACTGGATGGTGTTGGATGAAGAAACCTTGAGTGACCACCGATCCATAGAGTATGCTGTAATATCAGAGGGACCACAATATGATAAGGCGAGATAAATCGGGCCATCTTTGAATGGCGAGGGCCATCTTTGAATACCAAAAAACTTCATGAGGATAAGGCAAAACGCCTTTTGGAAGTGCAGGTTATTGTCAAGCATGGGTTGGACAAATAAAGCGGAAACATTCGAAGATGTGGCAAACACGACGGAAGAAATAGTGAGAGTTGTGTGTGACGCGACTATTCCTAGAAGCAGTGGCCCCAGGAATAAACAACAAATGTACTGGTGGGCCTTAGAAATAGCAGAAGGACGTAAGAGCTGCATCAAGAATGATGAATAGCGACAAGACCGAGGACCGGCCTATACCTTAGAGAGCAATATAAAGCGCACCGTAAGCGACTTAAAAAATAAATTAAAAGGAGCAAAA
>BOPP01000386.1:0-44775 GCA_017312745.1 Gryllus bimaculatus | reverse complement strand
AGTAGAAGTTGGAAAGGCACTACCCGAAGACAGATTGATTAATGTACCTTTGGGGTATGGCATCAATAAGAAAGTGATAAAAGTTTCGGGATGGATTCCCAAAAACATCTTACCTGAATGACCCAAGTGGACCGAAGAGAAGCTCTTTCCCACAAGATGATCGCTGAGTGAGGCAAAGACGAATTATTTTATGTTGAACAATGTTGATTACTTTACGACAGACGAATTGCGGAACAGCAAGAATACAGGCAATTCTAAGAAACGATTATAGTAAATCAATTTGGGACGTTATCAGATCTTTGTGCAATAAAATAAATTCAAGTAATGAAATTTCAGCATTTTTTTATGGAATGTACTGAAAGATGGCATATTGAATATTAACCTTCCTCGAATAACGCAGATTATAGGATATGAGGATTTGTAATAATAAGTCATAGTGACGATATTGAGGTGCTTGAACTAAGAGTGAATGAAGCACTCTATAGAGTTAAAAGATATCTAGACGACTTCTTCAGATAGCAGTAGGAAAAACTGAAGCTTTGTTAATTACCGATCGGAGGGCTTTTCTTTTTCACGATATCCGACTGGGAGAAGAGAGAATAAACTGGAAGCGCCAAATAACATATCTAGGGGGTTGGGATAGACAGCAGACGTAAATTTGGGCCACACATAAGTGTGATAGCTGAAAAGGCAGCGATAACAGGATCCAAATTAGCAAGAATACTAGCCAATGCAGGTGGACCACGAGATGCCAAGAGAAGGTTCATATCTGGAGTAGTTCATTCACAATGATTGTATGCAGCACCAGTCTGAGCGAGTTCATTGGGAAAACAGGTTATTATAAGTATGCTCAAGTGCAAAGACGAATGGCCCTGAGGGCCCTACCGTACGGTGTCTACTTGCGCAGTGCTAGTATTGGCCAGTATCACACCCATCGATCTGATAGCCATGGAAAGGAAAAGGACATACTCCGCCTTACAGGAAGCTCGACAAGTAAACAGCCATCTCCCTCCCAAGGAAATAGAATGATGTTAGGAAACTACTTTTTGAAGAGTTGCAAAGAAGGTGGAATGTGGACGCTAAAGGTAGATGGGCACATCGGATAATTAATAACATTGAGAGATGGGTCGGTCGAAAGCATGAGGAGGTGAATTATTACGTATCCTAGGCTTTTACGGGACACTGTGGCTTTGGTAAATACCTTCCCGATTATAAGATTAAAGAATGTCCGACATGTGGCTTATGTCGAGAAGATATTGACGATGCAAAGCATACACTGTTTCAGAGCAAGGCATGGGATGCGGAAAGGGAGATTGTAACGTTAAGCTTCAACAAGCGGTAACTCCAGAAAACATAGTGGACATGATGTTGAGTTCGGAGGAGAAGCGGACTATAATAGAGAACTATTTAGTTAATATCATGAAGGAAAAGGAGCGGAAGAGTTACAGCACTAGCCTCCAGTCAATCTTCCACGTGAAGTAATGTCTAGCGACGGTTTCTGCGTGGCAGAAATCACGACTTAGGAGAAAGTTTAGGGTTTTAGTCTGTAAACCAAGAACGGGAGTCCGTCAGTACTGGCTTCACCGGTCTCCATAAAGGATTTCTCCCTTCTAAAAAAATTATATATATATATATATATATATATATATATATATATATATATTAAAGTTCGCTTTGAGCTAATGCTTGGGTCGCAAACATGATAACAATTAGAATTAGAATTACAAAACATTTTCAACATTTACAATTAGGTTTAGAATTAGAATTAGGGGTTGATATCATAGTTCCAATTTATTTCTAGCTAACTCTAAATTCACTTCTAGTTTACATAACACTTCATTACACTACATTATACTGCACTTCCCTTCACTACACTACACTTCATTTCACTGTATAAGGGACATGACGATAATAATTATGACAATAACAATATAAAAAATAATAATGACTTAAAAATTTCCCCAAAGCTAATGACAGTGTTAACGATGATAAATTTGTCTGTAATAATATATTAATAATATTAATAACAATAATAATAAAAGTAATAGTAATATTAATAATAAAAAAGTAATAACAATAATAATAAAAAATAATAATAAAAATATTAATAAAGATAAATGTCTCAGTCAGTACGTCAGTATAATGTTCTAGATGGAATGAAGCATATTTTTAAATTTAGCTACATTAGAAGGAAGAGCTTCTATTCTATCTACTATAGTGCAATTCACAAAGGAGAACTTGCCTACATCAGTTCTTATCTTTCTACATCGTATTTTCTAAGGATTGTCTCTTGATTTCTGTAATCTTTTACCGATGTCTGCCCGTGCTGTGTCCCCTCTGTATGTCTTATACATTACGCATAAACGAGCCCGTTCCCTTCTCTTAGATAAGGACTCCCATTCTTCTCGTTCGTCACGAACGCACCCGTGATTTACAAACTTTGAGGCCCGTTTTTCAATTTTATCTAACGCTTCGATTTGCCCTTTTCTGTACGGGTCCCAGAATGCCGCTCCGTATTCTATAATTGGACGAACAAGTGTAGTATATGTTAGGGATCGGGCGTTTGGACTACTATTTTTTAGAATACGCGTTACAAAGTGCAGCGCTCTCCAGGATTTTTTTACCGTATTGTTAATATGATCCGACCAACCTAAGTCGCTTTGCAGGACTAAACCCAAATACTTACAGATTTCAACACGTGGTATAATGTCTTCTTCTTCTTCTTCTTCTTCTTCTTCTTCTTCTTCTTCTTCTTCTTCTTCTTCTCCATTTCAAGGATTAGGCAGAAATGCCTGTTCCGTCTTCACTTTGCACTTCAGGACCATCTCTTTCTGGGTCGGCCGATATCTCTTCTTCCCTTCGGTTGGTAGTTCATCACTAATTGTGGAATAAGATCTTCCTCCATTCTTTCCTGTTTTCTAAGATTCTTTCATTTACGTTGTATTTATCTAGTTCTTTACGGATATCCTCATTTCTTATCTGGTCTTGTTTAATGCAGCCTTTAGCTTTCCTATGAAATCTCATTTCTGCTGTTTGGAGCTTACTTTGGTCTCTTTTTTGCATTATCCATGATTCACTTCCATACAGGAGAACTGGAGCAGCCATTGTCTTATAGAAATTCATTTTTGTGTCTTTCCTCGCTTTGTTCTGTAGTGTTCTGTTTATTATTCTACATATTGTTTGAAATTTATTAGTTTTATTTTCTATGTCTTTATCTGTGCCATAACTAATGTCACAACCAAGATAATTAAAATTTGAAGTCTAGTTGATCACTGTGTTGTCAATAACTATTTTGAGCGTATGGGATAATTACCGTAATGGGCCATAACTTTAGTCTTCTTTTTAGATATTCGGAGATTTTACTCATTTCTTCCCAGTTGATGCAGTGTGTATACAGCTCTTTGCAGATCATCTTCATTTTTTGTCATTGTTACGTCATCTGCATAATATATATATATATGTATATATATATATATATATATATATATATATATATATATATATATATATTGAATAATGTTGGAGATAAACTACATCCTTGTTTAAGTCCCCTATTTATTAATATTTCTTCAGTCTTCTTTTTGCCAGTATTTATTATAATTTTTGTCTCTTTATACATATTTTTGATAGTTCTTATGAGGTGTTCAGGATAGCCACCTTCGTTCATTGTGGTATTATGTTAGTTCCTAATTCATAACTGGAGCGTACGTTTGAGCGAGACTTGGTATAGCAAATGAATTTATTCTCTTCCGGATTTAATTCCATCATATTTCTGCACGCCCAGTTCCATAAACAGTTAAGATCGTTCTGTAAAACATGTTCGTCCTCAGACGAGCCAATACTCCTATATATTATGCAATCGTCGGCGAATAGTCTAACGTTTGATTTTAATCCAGTTGCAATGTCATTAATAAACGCTAAGAATAGCAAAGGCCCTAACACACTCCCCTGGGGGACCCCCGAGGTTACATCGGCTTTCAATGAATATTTGTCTCCTATTCTGACTGTTTGAGTGCGCCCCGTAAGAAATTCTTTTATCCACAGGATTATTCGATGATCTATTCCCGTTTCTGACAATTTGGAAATTAAAAGGCCATGCGGAACAAGATCAAATGCCTTAGAAAAATCTAATATTATTGCGTCGACCCTACTCCCATCGTCTAATGAATCTGCAATGTCTTGACAAAAAGCAATTGTCTGGCTGTCGCACGAATACCCCGGACGAAAACCGTGTTGATTTTCAAATAGCCAATCACTTTTATTCCAAACTCGTCTTATATACTCGGCGATTGATATACTCCGCGATAACAGCAACAACAACGTCTATATTTGTGGCGAGGCTCAGGCCGTAAAGCCGGCTCTTCCGCCCAACCGCAGTAATAAGATATCGTACAAAACTTACGTCGTAAATTACTATTTGAAAACATTAATATTAATCTATGTGTGTGGCAAGAATCATATGGTATTCAGAAGACAAACTGGACCTCAAACATGATTCTGAATATTTGATCTGTGCAACACTGGGTAAGAAATATCGTGGAAAAAGATTTAGGTGTTCTGCCTTTTTAAAAATTTTATTTCCACAGACCAGCCTAACTGCTTTACAGGGATTGTTTTTAAATAAATAATAACTCAAAACACAAATATACAAAAGTAAATAAACAGCGTAATTCCTTTCAATAAACGCTGGGACAAAGGATAACATTCATAAAAAAACATTTTTGAGAAAAATGAAATCAGGGAAGTGCAACAGGTTCCACATTATTGTTTGTTGTTTTCAAGTAAATTTGCTGATTATTCCTAACATAGTTTAGTCCAATTCTGAAAGCTTTAAAGGGGCTCAGAAAATTGTATTAACTATTTGCCTATGGAAATCTGTTTTTGATACGGAATGTTGTTGCTGATGAACCAAGGTTGTAATCGTCAGTTGCAGATATATTATGCAAAAATTTGAAAAAGGAATGTGATTGTTTGAGCATTATTTGATGGATACTTTCTGTTTATGATTCTGAATGTAATTGAGTGTTTCTAATGTGCCAGGGGGCATTTACAGCCATACGTAAGATCTTATTTTGGAAGGATTGAATTTTCTTTATATTAGTCGCAGAGGTAACATATTGGGCATGCATACATTATAATGAGAAGGACTATTGCTCTGTAATAGACTAGTGTACATTCTGTTTTGAAAGCGTTTTTTCTGTTAATTAACTGATAAAATTTGAGTAGTCTTCTTCTTGCTTGTATGGTTTTGTCATTTGTACGATTTTTGCATGTTATTCAGGTGTTCAAAATATTCCCACATATTTAATTGGTTGGATTTTTAGTAGCCAGTCGAGTGTTTAATCAAATAGCTTTAGAGGTTTTTAAGTACTGGTTATTGGGCATAGCATCAATATTTCTGCCAAACATTTGTTAGGGTTAAATTTTATCTTCCATTTGTCTGCCTATTGTGTTACTTCGTTTAGTTCTTCCAGTAGTTTTTGGTAGCTGTTTTTAGACACTTGTTAGAAGTTAGTATTGCACTGTCATCAGCAAATAACACTCTTGTTATGTTTTGAATTGCTGGGAAATCTGCTGTGAATATGTTGAACAAAGTTTTTGATAATGAGCTGCCTTGTGGTACTTCTACTGTGGTTTCTTTCTGTGTAGAGTAGGTTGAATTTATTCTTACTGAAAAAACTCTTTTTTAAAATGCTTTGTATTATTTTCAACAAGTAAAGAGGTAAGCTTGTTTCTTATAATTTAAATAAATATCAATCCTAAAGGTGAAACGATTCAGAGGCAGACCCCACACAAGATGGAAAGAGACTCGAGAGCGGAACGGGCCACTAGGCCCAAATCTTGTTGCTGATGATGAAGATGATGATGATGATGATGATGATGATGATCAATCCTTCATGCCGAACTCTGTCAAATGCTTAGGCTACGTCCAAAAATACATCCAAGGTATGCTTCTTTTGTTCAAAATTTATAAATATTAATTCTATAACTATTAAAAGTTGGTGTGTTGTTGAGTGCTTTTCTTTAAATCGAAGTTGAAAAAGTGGTATATATGATATTTCATTAATGTATTTCATAAGTCTTTTTAGAATTAGTTGTTTCATTACTTTGGCTATGATAAGTATTCGACTTATAGGTCCATAGTTTTCTGAAGATGCTGGGTTTTTACATGCGAATGACAGACGAAAGATGGTCAAAACGAGTCCTTAAACGGGTGCCGACAGAAAGACAGAAAAGAGGAAGATCCAGACTTGCATGACAGCAGGATGTGCAAGAGGCTATGACGGCAAGAGAAATGCCAGATGATCTGTGGTCCAATAGAGAGGCATGGAGACTGAGAGCGGAGAAACGGCGACAGCTGTAGAGCAACTCCGTACTATATATATATATATATATATATATATATATATATATATATATATGTTATTTAATAGGTAATTTTTACAAACAAATTAGATTAATTCACCCCAAATGGTCACTCCATTGCATCAAAGCCGCGGAAAAGAGACCATAAGGTATGGCTCAGGAAAAAAAACCTGAAGGGGGAAGAACCTGCCGTTAGAAGCCGAGTACATACTAATCTATCCGACGTTTATTTTAGCTATATTATTTTCTGGCGCGGGCGTCCCGCCGTCTCCTTCCAGTGCTTGGCCTCCTCAGCACCTGAAATCAAACGGCGCCACAGAAGATCGTCCGCGATCAACGCCTCTGCCCTTACTGCCTAGACTGGAGAGAAATTAATAAGTCAATAAGCTAACAATAAGTAAGTTAATCAGTAATTTTATGTTACGTTAGTAAACAGTTAAGAAATAAGTCATAAGTTGTAGTTAATTGGTAAATAACAGGTCAATATAATAAATAAAATAAAACTAGCATAGTAATAAGCACATTAGGGGTGAAAGGAAGGGGGGATCGAATATTTATATTTTCGTGCTTCACCAATGCAATAAATATTTCCTTTTATCGAATTGACGATACAATAGCCTGGAAATTGGCGAGTTTTAAGGCGTTTTGTCGATATTTAAAATGTTTAAATGGAAAAGCAATGTCATTGAGTAAGATTCACGTTCGTATATTAGTATTCATCCTCTTGGTAGAAAATATTAATTCGTCACGGATTTAATGTATAATATCATATTTTAATGTTTTTTGTTTTGATCTATTAATATCCTGTCCTACAACAATGCCTTCATAAGCCTTCATGAATTTTGTTAAATCGCAAATCCGTCTCACTCAATTTGTTTGAAATACATACATATCCAATTTTAAAAGAAATATTCTTTAAACCCAACCTTAAAGCGAACTCTACTTATCTGAAATTTCGAAGCGTTCTGGAATGAGAAACGATTCATGATTTGGGCGGCATTCATTCGATACCAATACTTTTTGCGGCAAGCGATTCGTTTCATCGACAACATCAACTTTTTCACATTCATCAGTAAATAAACCTTCGTTCAATTTTCCAAGCGAACCAAGGTAATTGAAAAGTTTCAGAATACTGAAACCTTCCATAACTCAACCTAACCTTGAGAGAAAATATTATTGGAACTATTGCGTCTTGATCCAGCGTTTCGACATAATGAACTTTGAAATATATCTTTATAAACAGTTTTCTTGATAGCCAATAAATATATAGCAATGCAAGTCGTACTATTTAATAGAGAAGATAAAAACAAATAATATAGCTTCTATTCATATCGCCTTATAACTGCTTCTCTGGGCGGTATTAAATTTACCAGATAATTTTTTATATACTAATAACACTAACGAATTAAAGTATTGAAACGGGCTGTTTAAAATATAAAGAAAAGTTTAATCTTTAATAAACTGCAATAGTTGTAAGACAGAAATTGTTACTGCACTGATCCCACGAAACTGCCAATAAACGTTACAGCTTGTTCGTTTTTTTTCGAAGAAATTGTGAAGACAATCACTTTGATTGTCGCATCATTTATCGCCTCAAGGCGCTACCGAGGCCGCGATATTACCTCGGCCCTCGGCATGAATTGAAGCTAGACATTGCAAACCTCTCTTTTCAGTATACTTGTGTGCGGAGAGCGATATGGAATGTGTGCAAAAAATGGAGGTGATTACGAGATGTCAAGTTCTAATAAACAATTAAATACTCTAGGACTGAAGTTGATAGCAGCGATCGAATTGCGGAATTTTGTATTGCGTTTAAAGTAGATTCAGAGGAGACAATAAAAATAATTGCAACATTTGCAAATTTATAAACAATTTCCAACTTTTTCAGATGTAAAGAGGGGAGAGTCTCCAGATTTCCAGAGACGAAATCCGCGTAATAACAAATTTTCAACACTTTACCACTTTTTAACAAATTCGAAATATGCGCTTGAACGTTTGGAAAGGATCCGAAATGTGCCTGAAATGAAGATTTTAATATAACAGGTTGCCAGAGTTACAAATTGATTGCTAAAAGATAATATGATTGTTGCTAAAATGCTGAAATTTTGATTGTGTATTCTGGACGGAAAACCCCCGCTCAGAAATATTTTTTCGTTATTTCGTACGTGCAGGCAAATTCTCCTTCAGAAGGCAAAGATGATATTTTCGCCTCAGACGTGAACAATAAAGGTTCCCTCCCCCGGGAAAGCGTCTTTCCTGCCCCATGGTATTTTGTGTCAATCACATAATCACTACGGTACTGACTGTAATGATTGGTCAACGCGCTCCTGCTCCGGATCAAAAGGTGTCTACGTTTGTCTGGACGTTGAGTAGATATAATTTTACCCATCAGTTATTGTGGGGGGAACTTTACCTAGTATTTTTAATAAATTTCAAAGTGTTTTTAAGACATAGATTTGAAAATAAAATTAGAGTTAGGTACACGGTTGTGAATAAAATAAATGTTATTAGAAACATAAAGGATACTATAACCTGCATGAATTAAAAGAATATTGTGAATAAGATCGTGTGTCTGGACAGTGAATAACACTATATAGAACAAACTATAAGAGATTTGGGAACTAAGATGAAAGGACACTTTAGATATGTTAGAGAGTCATCTACCAGGAAAAATTCGGTCATGAGCCATATAATTAAACCTGGGCATAAAATGGATTTTGAACATGTTAAAATTGTTGACATTGAATCCAGAAGATTTCCTCGGGTATTTTCCGAATTATTTCTCATTAAGGTATATAAGACAATAAACACTATGGTGGAAAGTAACTATTTCACGAATGCCTATGACTATTTTGTATAGAATTAAACAAAAATGTAATTACTGAATTTTCGTCTTCCATCTCAGCATGTTTACCTATTCCTCTCTTCGCCTCTCCCATTTCCCCCTCCCCCCTTCCCACCAGCCGTCTTTGTCCATCGTGACCTACCCTCGCGATCTCTCAGTCTGCCAGGAACCACACCGTGGACGCCTGCTAATATTAGTACACAAAATTGAAATACTCGGGAATGGCTTCAGAGCCCTGTTTATCTACTGATTTGTTCATGCTTCCTGGCTTCTAAGATGATTTGTATTTTTATGATATAAACTGTGGATTGTATTATTATTATTATTATTATTATTATTATTATTATTATTATTATTATTATTGTTGTTGTTATTAATATTTCGACGTAACATCGACTGAATGAAATTTGCGTCAACATGAGTGGATTTCATGTGTGAGACATAATCTTATGCCTTTTGTGTGTTATTTTGTATTTTTATATTTTTAATTTATTCCAGTGATTGTTTACCCGAAGACGGAGACGCAGCATGAGTTCCGAAACGTTGAAAGAAGCTGAATGCAGCATGTTAAGAAGATAATACCTGTATAAATGGGATTGTCTATAAATCAGTGACCCTGATTTAATATAAAGATGTTTAAATAGTTCCACAGGAATTCTCCCGGGCGGCGAGATTTATCATTTTTCATCTCTTTAATAGAGTTCTTTATGTCATTTAAAAATTATTTCATCTATGCCAAGAGTAGGTGTAATATCCAGATTTCTGTTAATTTCTTTCAGGGTTATCTTGAATTCGTGTCTATTCTCATCAAATATATCAGTAATATTTAATACATTAGTCCATTTTTATAATTTGTAAATTAGTTTCTTTTTATTATCTTGTCTTAAATTTTTAAGACAAGATAAAAGTTTCCATGATTCTTTACTCTGTGTTCCACCTACGTTCTCTTCCGCTCCTGCACATTTTTATTTCACCATTCATATCTCTTCCAAACTTTTCTTGGTTGTTCTATTTACCCAGTTATATTTCTGAATTTTTCTTCCTTGCTCTTCACATTTGTGTTGATTGTTTTGCCAGTTTTTTTAACCCTTTGTTCAAACTCACTTGTTCTTTCCTGTTGTCCAGATTTTGTGTCGCCAGCCATTGTTCATATCTTCTTTACGACGATACTCTCATTGTAACCATCGTTATTTTCAACAAGAAAGCTAATTGTTGTGTCTGAAGCAGAAGAGTCTAGTTCTGCATTAGAACGCTTTAGAATGCTTTTTTAAGCAATCTCTCCATCATGCTGAATATTTTTGACAATGATTTTAGAGCAAAAGTAAAGTAAGAGCTACCTATTATGACTGTATGATGTATATATAGTTACTAATGTTGATAATATGGCCGAATATAAAACACAAACCCATTATTAACGCATTTTATTGGTTTTGAAACTTCAAAGAGAAAACCAATAGAGCTTATCAGCAAGTAAACACTTAAAGCTAGTGGTGCTACAAAAACACGTAATTTCTCGCTCTTAGTACTATTTATAGCACAATTTCTCTCCGAATTAACACATCTGTCATCATTTTTTGTAAAATTTATTATAAATCATAGAACATCTGCCGCGAAAATCAAATATTTTCAACCAAATATCAACACAAATTTGACAATTATAGTTGCTTTTTACAGCTAAATCATTTCCCAACAGTGAGATGTATTTCACAGAAATTCAGCTGCCGTGTCACGGAGCAGACTGCCAATGTTGCATACCAATTTGATATTCCCTGAAGGATAGAATTTTTTCCGTCGTATTACATTTAAATTGTATTTAAAGAAATCTGATTAGGTCCATTTCAATTATGGTTTGCGGATTGCTTGAAAGCAAATACATCAATAACTTGAAAATGCAAATAAAAATTCCTCATAAGACGGACAAAAAATATGAATTAACAGATAAATTTTAAATAATGCTTAAAATATTAGTTTGAGACCGTATAAAGAAAGCTTGAATATAAGAAATGAGAAAAGCAAAATGAAATAATATACAAATTGTAACTTTCGCAGCATCCAACCATTTCTCAAATTACGACCACTAAGTGCAGGAAATTCGAAGCAGTGGGATATGTTTGACGTCAAATTTAAAAAAAATTGTATATTAATAATTTTAGTTGTAAGAAGACGCCGAATACAATTTTTTTCAATTTTCAAAAAATTAGGCATTTTCACGAACATGAGACCTGCACCATTCTCTTAAGCGTTCTTTACGTTGAGGTCCAAACTTAATCAAAATCTTTTGTATTGTTTTTAAGAAAAAGTGTTTTAAAAAATTAAAATTGCCTACATTTGACACAAAATTTCGAAAAAAATACTCATATAATCTTGAAAAGTGTTTCAAATTCGCAAAAAAGGTAGCTATTTCTCATTTCTAATATTCTCATTTTGAAAAATAAATTTCTCTGCATGGGTTTAGCAGCAATTTTTTGTCTGTATGAAATTAGCACAAAATTAAGTCAAAATTATGGTGGAAGAAGTTTCCCCGCTCTCTGTTCTTGCTAACCATTAGGCGGCTTCCGTTACCTCTCGCCCGCGTCTGCCTCGTGAAAACAGGTAGCCGCGCATGTGGAATTCGTAGCCACTTCATTACGCAAATACAAGCAAAAGGAACGCTTGCTATATTGCATCCATTACAACACTGAATGTCGCAGCTCTTCTATAGAAAGCACATCCAAGCGATGGATGCCTAGTTAGAGGCTGAGGTCAGCAAGAATTATCTGTTTAACGCCATTTGATGTCATCGCTCTAACAAAAGAGTTTGCCTATCAGGCCGTGGATGATTAATGGTTTGCTGCCCTGAAGCACTGTAGACCGCGTGTTCAACCGAGCGCGGAGACCCCTTCTTTTACAGTGTGGATAAAGACCCAGAGAAATTTCACTAGCACAGTTCGATGAAGCTTATTACGCTGAGAAGTTGGAATGTACTTCTTATTTTGAAAGTCAGGCTTGTCATAGAAGTAAATTATCCTATCCTGAGACTCCTAAACAGTGTATTGAGCGTTCTAGAACATTTGAAAGAAGCGAGATACATTTCCAAGAGCAAATATCTTTGCCAACGGCGTACGCCGGTGCGACACTGAATCCTCACCGAATCGGAGCGGAGGAACGGCATTTGCAGCAATTCAATTCCCCCGTTCCAGTTTCCATGAAACTTGGAAGCCCCGCCTCTTTCTAAGCGCAGGCAACGTGCCATGAAATACGTTCTCTGCTGCTAAAGCGGCGTGAAATGGGACGTGAAATGAGGGAGACGTGCGCCATGCGACGTCGCGTCGCAAACGCAGGCGGCTCCGACTTCGCGCATGAAGTGCTGTGCGTTTCCAACACTTCATTCACTTTAACGACAACACTGTGACTATGTACACTGCAAATAGTCATGTCTCAGTTTACGTCGTCCAGTTGTTTTTATTCAAATCCATTTGTACTGGGATGTAGAAATAACAAAGGAATGTTAATAAATGCATTATCCAAGGCTAAATAAATACATTAGCTAGAATTTCAGCTATGCACACCGATAATCGAGCAAAGAAACTGAACAGCGATGAAAGTCAAACTAGACAGATTTGTATCAGCTAGCAATGAGAAACGAAAGATGTTGCCCATATTTGAAGTAACAACCTTCTTTTTCGGAATTGGGAATTGGGGAAAGGGGGAGAAATAAAACAATACTCATGATACACCAAACAGGCGAAATTCTCATACCAACATAGGGCATAATTGAACCATGAGATAGATTATGATAATGTATGGCTTATCGACCGGTAAATCATATTATATCTAAGTATGTTTCCCGGAAAAAACTTCTAAACAGTAATGCAATGACAAAGAGCAATCAAATTTCAAACATACAAAATATTAAACGTACATTAAAATAATTATTTAACCTATTATGAAATTAAATATTAATTAGAATATTCAAAATTTATTTCATTCTTCAAACCGACAACCTACCCCTATCCCGCTATCTTTCTTCCCTACTACTTCCCCCTTTCTTCACATACACCCTGATCCTGTTACCAGAGTCTCCAACTTCTGTCATTCACCGAACACACATGTTCACAATGTCCGTTGTGATTAACATGCATTCTCTCGATGAAACAAATAAAATAAATTTTTCATGTTTGATATTTTGATTATTTTAATATCGAGTAAATGAGTAATTTTGTTTGTACATGGTACAACCTCTTCAAACATAAAAACGCTTTACACATAAGTTCGTAAACAAAGAGTAAGAAATTCTTACTAAGAATGCAAACAGAAGAAATTAGTGACTTTAGAGACATATTAAAATATAAAATCAACACAACACACACGCACTCATAAACACAATTTAACACTAATAAAATCTCAGCAACAAACAATTCTCAGACGGCCCCTTATATCTTATATACTACGTCAGTCACAGGAGAGAAAAACTAGTCTGAACTGAAAGAAAAAAATCCTATACTGATTAAAGGTACGAGAAAAGATAACAACCCTAATCCATCTGTAACAGCTGAAATCAACGAGAACGAAATCCTAGAAAATATCTTAGAAATAATCCCAATATGTAGCCTCATTGTAAAAACCGAGAGAAGAAAGAAACTTAAAGATCTCAATAAATGGAAGCGATGCCTAGATTTTTGCCATGCAAAAGCAACTGAAACTACAAAATTCTGTACATTTCTTGTACCAAAAAAAAAAATATTATCCTGCAACTTGCCCCACCTCTCTATAAAAATTAATTACCCACCTGTAAAACTTATAAACTAAGCTACAGATAGCTGACATAAGCTGATAACAGAAGGATGCCCCAACTATAAAGAAATCAGTCAAAACCTCAAATCAGAACCAGAATTAATTTATCTCAAACAGCACTAACCCAAAATGTGCACACCGATTTTCTCAACTTAATAAACACTCAAACATCACTCGCATAAACAACAAAATTACAGCACAAAATATTAATCACTAAATCAATCAAAATATTACTGAATAACTAAACAGAAGGACATTCGAAAAAGAACAGTAATTTTCTTAGCTCCCTGTTCAACACAACAGATACTTACATAACACAAACTTACTGATTAAATTTTGTTGTTTAATAGTGCGTAAGGCATTTAAGAGAATGAAGCAAGTCTCATTTTCAGTAATATCCCAATTTTTCGAAAATTTCAAAATTAGATAAACACTTCAAAATTGATGATAGAGCTCAGACGTTCAAAATTAAGTCTTAAAAAAAGTCATTTACATTTTTAGTAAAAGTTAATAGTTTTTTTGTAATTTGTGCTTCAAATTTACGATTTTTTCTCGAAAACCGCTCTAATTTTTTTCTTTAAATGTTCTCCACATCTGTAATAAGAGAAATATGATACTAGTCCCATTTTCTCGTATTGCTGTTCTTTTCGAAAATTACAACAACAAAAATCAAAACAAAAATTGAAGATATTTTTGCTCAAAAAAGTTTGTTGTAGAAAATTACCTATTTAAATAAATAAATAGTAATTAAACTAGTGATGCTATAGAATGGTACAGATTTTTTCGCTCTAGTTTTCTAATCTATCTACTCTTGACTTGCTTTGGCGGCAAGCCTCGTTCTCCTCATAGCTGCTTTCATTTTGTTTTGAAAACATTTTTTAACATTTCTCGATTACTTGGCTCAGTAATGCTAGAACAGAAACCACCATACACTTATTAATATTATAGAAGTACTCTGTTTAAGTGCGCCCTGAATGGCTGAGGTGGTTAAATTATTGGGTACCGGCCCAGCTCTACGGTGGGAAGGTTTGCTGGTTCGAGTCTTGCCAGGGAATTATCGTTTGTGACAACTGGATATAGCCGCAGGAAATAATTTATTACTATATTATTATATTTTATTTATTTATTTTTATTTTATTTAAACATTATTATATAACATTTATTGGAAAGCTTTTGAAGCAATTCTAATTGCAAATACTAATAATCAAGATAAATAAACTGGAAGTGTCTATGTGATTTTCGAATTTTTAACTTTTAAACAAATTTCACATCTCTTATTGGATTGGTAAAATGTGTGAATCATCAAATCAATTGTCTTTCGGCGCTTATGACAATTATAGAAGTCCCAAAATCATGTAAATCCCGGGTGGCCAAAGTGGTTAAATGTGTAGTTCGGTCGCAGCGTTCCGGTAGGTCACTGCCGCTGGTTCAAGGCTAGCTTAGGGATAATTATGTGCCACAATTCTATGTTGCTTTCAACCAGCAAAATTTATTTTCCGCGTCGAGTTATGCCTTCAGAGCTGTAATCTTATTCTGCCCGAAGACATTTATTTTTCATTTTGTTAATTTTTTCGCTGCCTAATACTAGAACTGAAACACGAAGGAGTGCCCATACCCTTTGAGTCCCCGGTGGCCGAGGTTGGTTAAATGATGGTGCATTGTCTCAGTACTTCGGAGGCAGGGTCGGTTTGTACGAGCTCCGACCACGGATACTTCTTTGTCAAAATTCTGTGTTGCCGAACAAAACTATGGAGTATTGCAGAAACTTTATTGAATATCATTTGAAGCACTTTTACTAACAAATGCAATCAATTGAGATAAATAAAATTGAAGTATGTGATTTTCGAATTTGGAACTTTTAACTTCTGTTATACGCACACGGATAGAGACTCCGCACCCTTATATTTTTGCGTCTGATTGTCAGTTGTCAGAAGATATTGAGTTGCGGCTTCCTGTATCTTCCTCAGCCGTGGTGACTCGTCGATGGGTGTCGAAAAAACCTTTCGCAGTCGTTGCCTACAGGAGAATCTTTAGCGATGCGGAGCGCCAGCCCCTGCGCATGTATTGGTGTTATAAGTTCTCCTTTCACGTTTTTGTGTGTGTTACTATTGAAATATAGTATTTATGATTTAAAGAAAATGTTTGTGCATTTTTCTAAGAGTTCATCAATGTTCAGATATCAGAGAAGTCTATAAATATTTTTTTCCGCTATAAAAATTGTATAAAATCTCAAATTATTTGCGTTTCACCAACTCCAATATTGTGGCAGATTTATTGTTCAATTAGTTATAATACAGAGAGTAATTAAATAAAAACTCAACCTCTATTTTTTTTAAATCTAAACGGTTCGAGTTATTGAGTTGAAATTTTTACTAAACAATGTAAGTCAGAAGGCTTAATTATTATTCTTAGGGGTTATAGCCTTTTTGAGAGCATTTTTTATTTTGAATATTTTGAAATAAATATTTTTTTCTTAAAGCAACACTGTACTTATTACTATTATTATTATTATTATTATTATTTGTACCGTATGTTGTTCAATATTTTCTAATGTTTTCTCAATATCGACTTGATATTCATGAAAAAAACTATAGAAATAGCTTTTAAATTTGGCAGAAGATAGTAGTTGAAGTTTTAGAAAACTCAGTACACGTGCGTGCACTCGCGTCACAAACACAGGGCGTGCGACGGAGGCTTAACCGCCTTGTTTTTTTCACATTTTCACATCTCTCAGCTCCGTAGTGCTAGAACTGAAACAGTTGTGTCTTGAGTAATATGGAAGTGTACAGGTCTTGTTCTTTTGGAAGGCCGAGTTTTTTAAATGACGTGGTCGAGTTCATCCCTTGAAACGAAGAGGTCACCGTTTCGAGTCCCACTAGAGGATTTGAATTTGATGAAAATGTTGAAGAAAACTATTAGGGGTTCGGGAAACTTTATTAAAAATCATTTGAAGCTTTTACACTCGCAAATGCCATCATTACATGTACAAATAGATCAGACATGTCTGTTCGTGCTTTTGCGATTCGTAACGTTTAAACATTTTTTCAACTTCCTTTTGCCATTTGTAAAACAGATGTCACATCAAATCAATTGGTAAGTTTCTGTGTTCCTTTAGGAACCGATTTAAGTAAACTAATGAATCTATCGACATTAAATTTAAGTACATTATTATCACTAACCATGTGACCAACTTAAATTTACCTAACGGTTCCGAAATAAGTATTACTTTCTCGCCTTACCTATTCTTCCTAAGAAGAGAAAGTTATGTATTCATGCGCCAGAAAACGCCAAAATTTCACCAGAATGAACCTTACTGTCGGGTTCTGGTAACGGAAAAGTGGATAAACCCAATTGATAAATTATGAAAAGAAATCCTCTAACACGTGGTGTAGCCAGAATCCATGTTTTGTTGGTTTTTCATACCAAAAAATCGATTGACGGCTAAACGTCCGTCTGTCCGTTTATCTCTCTGTCCGTGTGTGGTTTACGCTAGTGCCTAAACCGTTCAGCGGCTTTTCTCCAATATTCATATTGCGTGATTCATCTTAACGGGCTGGAAGCTTTGGATGTTTCCAACGGATATTTTGATTGTTGAAGGGTTTTTTGTAAATGAATCGGGCATTTACTTTTTATACCTTAGTCCCAGTTTGATCCAAGCTTCTGTACCGTAGTGGTATGAGTGCTGGCACGTTAAGTCTCAGGATCTGAGTTCTAGTCTCGAAGCGGAAAAATAATTATCTGCCTAAAAACACCTTTTCTGGTTATGCAGTAGTGTAATATTGTGTAGCTTTTAGAAACAATGCGAGAAAGTATGTACTCTTCTAGCACCACTAGTTGAGCTGAAAAACAAATCTGTTCAAATTATTAGACTCAGAACAACAAAATAAAGAAGATCTGAATTTCTTAGCAGACTCTTAGAGCACTGAAAAGCATTTTTAAGTATTGACCGGCCATATTCCTTCCAATAACAACATTTTTATACAGCGAATGTGTTACTGTAGAACATTAGCTAGCAGTACTATCGCGATTACCAGCAAGTGTCTCATGCATGTGAGGGTTGCAGGTTGTTTCGTGTATGACAACGATCCATATTAAGACTTTGTGACGTTTCTTCTAACAAGTAAACTTTGCTTCTTGTGGTAGGTCGGACTAATGGTTTGATAATGTCCACTTGATATAATTTCTTGATTTTAAATGTATGCTAACATTTTTAAGAAAATGGAGTTTAAGCATTACTGTAACTGCGATATTTGAAGTTCTTTTTCACAGAAATCTTTTAAGTTTTCGAAAATCGTTATTGGAAGTAATTTGAAGAACGTCTACTTACAAATGAAAAAATTATACAAATTCCTAGAAATGTGCATATTGAAGATGTGAGAGATATTCAAAAATACAAACAATATGGAAAAACAAAAGAATATAGCAAAATTACTTTTGTCATGATAAACAGTGCAATTAGCACTGTCAGTACGACAAGTTTGCCAAAAAAATTTGAGACGTTTTTGAAAAGAAGCCATTCGAGCGTTTCCGAAACTGCGTCATTTCAAGCTAATTTTTACAGAAAACTTTTGAGTTTTCGATAAACTTTATAACATATCAATGCAAAAATAAGAAGAAATCGCTGCTGATGTAAATTTTAAAAACAAATATAAAAAATGCATTATTGTAATTTTTGGAAAAACAAAAAATATAGCAGAACGGCGTTTAAGTCTTATAAAGTATATTTAGCACAATCCCTAATACAATTTGATTTTTTTTCTATTTAATATTGCACGTACTGCACGCAATATTGCGCGAAAACTAATAATCGATTCAAAACATGACCTGAGTGAAAGAACTAATTTAAGAGGAAAAAAAATTACTTGAAGAAAATATCTCGACCTTCAAATTTGTAATAGTAGGAATAAGCCGCAAACAGTGCAAACTTTTAAATTTGCGAAAATTTAGAGTTAAAAATGAAAAACGGACCTATGTTTATCTATATCCTTATAAGTGTACTTTACTCTATTCTTACAAGAAATTTAAAGAGAAAACTTCGGGCCAT
The DNA here is from genome assembly GCA_017312745.1 of Gryllus bimaculatus. NCBI lineage: Eukaryota > Metazoa > Arthropoda > Insecta > Orthoptera > Gryllidae > Gryllus > Gryllus bimaculatus. The sequence continues at coordinate 25,747 of BOPP01000386.1, read as the reverse complement.
TATTAAGAACATTTTGAAAATGCTCAGGGGCTTCTTGTAAAGTACCCCCAAATTTTAAAGAAGGTTTTTTAAATCACAGCGCTTTGAGTTGGGCCAGATCGTCTGGGTAGGCTTTTTTACATTTTGGAAAAAATCCAACGTATGGTTTAGGCGTTAGTGTTGTTCCCAGATGGACAGACTGACGGTCGGACTTTTTAGGGTCATTTTGAGTATGGAGAAATAATTTTACTTGAAGAAAAAATCTCTATCTTTAATTTTGAAGTTGTTGGAAGACGTCCAAACAATTGGGAATTTTTGAAATTTTGTAAAATTCAGAGTTAACAGAGAAAATAGGACTGATGCCACTTTTATAAGTGTATTTCACTCTATTTCTCAAAACATATGGTGCAAAAAGTACATTTTTTCTAGCAAATATCAACACACATTTCACTGCTTTATAACTGCTTTATACAGGTAACTCATGTCCCAACAATAAGATGTAATTGATAAAAATTAGCTTCCGAGCCATTGCTGTCGAGCCATTGTCGCATTGCAATCTGATATTCTCTGAAAGCTAGCAATTTTTATTTCATAGATTTAAAATAGGGTTTAAATCATTTTTAAACTTATTTAACTTGTTTACGTTTTAATTTGTAAACGTATAAGAAAAGCTCGAATGTAAGAAACGAACAAAAAATATTAAATAATATACAAATCGTACCTTGTCAAATTACACAAAACATAATCATATTTTCAAGAAATCCAATGTGGCCATATTTGAAGATCGTTTTTTAATGACATTTCATTAAGGAAAATAAATTATCTACCCAATTGTAGTTCCAGGAAGACGATGAAACATTGTTTTTAATTTTTTGAAAAAATCAGACAATTTAACGAACATGAGACCTGCACTATTCTCTTTAGCGACTTTTACGTTATGTAAGGTCGAAATTTAATCAACAAATTTTGCAGCGTTTTTAAGAAAAATGGTTTAAAGAAAATAAAAATATTCCATGTTTGACACAAAATTTCGCAAAAAATACTCATGGTTTTGAAAAATGACATTATTTGTAGATATGTTTTTGATAAACGTATTTCATTAAGAAAAATGTGTATGTTCATACCGGATGATGACGAAAAAAATTTGAATCTTTTTAAATTTTCGAAAAATCAGGGTTTTTAATGAACATAAGACTTGCACTATCTTAACTGTCCTTCAGACTATCCAACAACAATATTTAATCAAAAACCATGGGAACGTATTTGAGAAAAAAATTGTTTAAACACAAATAAAAATTGAGATCTACACCTTTATATTAAAAGTCCTTGACACTATCCAAAAACAAAATTTAATCAGAAATGACGGAGCCATTGTTTTCAATATTTTGAAAATGTCCCAACAATATACCTTACAAAATTTCAATATTATTTTCGAATTCAAGATGTTGCGATATCAGTCAGGTCGACCAGGTAATGTCAATTTTGGAGAAAATCAACGTTGTAACGGTGAGCGTTGTTCACAGAATGACAGATGGGCAGACGTTTTGCCATCATTCGATTTTTCGGTATCAAGGACCCATAAAACATTTGTCCAGTTTTTGTTTTCCAGTAATAAGAGTTTTCTGTCGAATATTCGTCGTTTCTTCGCGCACCATTGCATAACTTTTTCTGTACTCCGTAGTACGAAATTGAAAATCGTTAATAAGAGTATTGAAATGAGAGAAAAAGAAACATATTGTAACGTTTCTCGGTGGTGAATTAAAACCAACACAATATTTAACAATTACGTTTATTTGTAACTATAATACACTGAAACTAGTTGATCCTATATACAGGTATGTTACAGTCCTTGTGTTCTTCACTTAACTATTTTAGTTACACAAGACTGCGTTCTCTTGATCATTTATTTACACAGTTCACCTCTTCTACACTATTTACACTGTTCTCTGCAATCTGATAATTTATTTACACTGATCACTTCTTCTACAGTATCACACAGTCCGCTGAACTGTCCAACGTTCACTGCGCTAACCACAATTCCCTGCGTAGACCACACTTCCCTGCGCACATCAGGGTTCACTGCACTGCTGATCACCGTAATGCGCACTTTACAGCACAGATCCCACTTCAGGTACACTAACTGACTCGCGATTGCTTACTTCCGACTACTCTTACACTGACTTACAGTGACATACTTACACACTAACTACACTGACTCGCGGCCGCCGGCAGCAGCATATTTATATCTGGCCGGTGCTCGTCTCGAAACAACCAGCACTTTCTTCACCTTTCCCCGCGGCTGGCGAATAGTCCGGAACCGTCCAGTCCGGGGGGAAGGGAAGGGGCGCCGGCAGATGACGCAATCCACGCGCAGCGAATCCGGCAGGTGATGCAATATTCGTTACAATATCGACAAACAGGGTAGAAAATATGGGAGAAAATCATAGCTCTCCTGAAAGCATCAAAAAACTAAAAGTTCAGCTCTGATGAACAAAATGATACTTCTAAAGAATTAGCGTATTTGCCGGTGTTCGATCATAAGACGCACGCCTGTTTTCAAGTATTTCATTCTTAAATGTTAAATTTTTATCTTGATTTTTATATTTATGAAAGTAATAAGAATTGTATTTTGATAAGGCATTATTTTGGATAAATACAATAAAAATTATTTTTTATAGCTAAATCAATAATTTCAAAATATGAATATTTAAAGACTTCATGAAAAAATATCAATACAACCGGCTCATAACCGTAGCTACTACCTATTGCTACCAATGCTACACTACCAATATTACACGTTGACACGCCTTACGAGAAATAGTAAATTTTGTTATTAAAATTTGTTATTAGGATCTTGCTTCTTCTTACACAGTATCAGTCCTAGTCGGAGTCATTTCATTTGAAGAAGTTGAGCTGTTTGAGTGAAGGTATTGCTGATGATGCAAGTCTTGAAAAAATTCACTACAATTTCGGAGTCAACTTTGTTCCAGGAAGTTTTGACCCATTCTCAGACCTGAGTTATGGACGAACTTTTCCTGTGTCATTTTTTGTCCTAGTGACATCTATTTATTCCATTCCTTGCGCGTATGTGCTATGAAAGGCTTGTTTACCAAGTGGCTGCAGTTGACCCTGGAGTCCTGCCGGGATAACTAAAATTTCAATTTGCATTTCGGTTAATTTTTGGCGAAATCAGTTAAATGTGCACGAAATTGATCTAAAAAAACTAACATGTTTTACGCTCTTGTGGCTCATTGGCGAAGTCGCTTCCCTTTCACCACTGAGGTTTCGAGTTCGATTCCCGTAGAATCCCCGAAGAACCTCATATGAAATTTACCACAAAACGAGTTAGCGTGTTTCACAGGGCTAGTCCAGCCCTTGTGAAGCGTCCTAAAACCTTACCCCTACCCTTATTCCTTCCCAATTCTGTTCGATGGGTAGATGACGCAGGGCGCATGGCAGACGCGAATGCGAAGACGCTACCTATCGGCGATTGCCTGACTTGACTGCGACTCACGTGACTTGACTACCCAGCGGCCACTACAGGGAGGAGGATTACTTCAAGGTGGGCTCATAGGGGTTAGGAGACGTGTTGCGTGTGTACACGCATCACATTAAGATCTCCTGGTGTTTTCCTCCACACTTTATTAAGTGGGACCTTTAAACCATCTTCATTCATCCAGCAGTTTTGCTGCACATGCACATGGATAGCTGTTGGCAATGTTGGCAAAATTCCTTGGGCAATTTTTTCTCTTAAAAAAAATTAAGGTAGTTTTGTGTCTGCTCAGCAGGTCAGATCAACAGTGTAGTATGTTTTTTCATGTCCAGTTGTTTTAATATTAACAGCTTTTACTCTTTTTATCAACAGTTCTATTTCCTGGAACATCCAACGTGTGACTTCGTTCATATTTGCTATCTGCTGTATTTCAAAGGGTGTTTTTAATGCTTGAATAACGTACCTGTGAAAAGCAATGATCTTTTCTTCATGTTCTGCTGGGAGTCTTTGTGATATTCTAGTTCTAGTATGCATGGGAAGACCGTGCCTTTTTATAAATCGCTACACCAACAATATGTTCAGCATTCTTTCTTATTGCAATACTGTTTGCTTGTGTAATAATCAGTTGTAGAAATACAAATTCCTTTTTTCTTTTCTTCAAAACCCAATTTAACAGTTCTTTTCAATATCCAGCCACCAAGGTTTCTTCCATCGAAAACTGCGTTTATTTTTAAGAGAAAGAGTGAATGTTTGTTATCTTTATGCAGCTCACTTATAGTTTTCTCGGTAGATGGTGAGCCGTACTTCCGTTCTTCTCTACGATTACCATAGTCTATTCCTTATTTAACAACTTTTAAATTGTGAGCAGCCGTATCAGACATTCACTTCTCATTGTGAATAGCAACTGAGGTAATTTGTTTGCAATAAGGAAAACTTAGGTACCAGTACTTGGGTTTTTACTTCTTAGCGCTTGAAGGCATGTCTTCACGATAGAATATCCGACAGCATTTTGGGTCCGTACCGAGCAGTGCTGGGGATCATGTGATATCTAGCGGCGCGACTGAGAAAGATGCAAAATGTTGTGAGATATTCCATCGGGAAGACAGGCCCTCACGCGCCAAAATATAAAATCCCAAGTATAGTCACTATTACAAGGAAATGCACTTGCGCAACTCTCCCGGAGATAGAGAATCAGTTATCTCAGTCGCAACGGATACTGTAATTGAATGTCGACTCATTCTCAACGGATGTATGGAGTATGAAGTATGGAGCACGTGTTCTCCCAAGGAAAGTGAGAAGAATTTTCTGTGACGAGGGAATAGTATCACAACGTCTCAGGAAAAGAGCACAAATTGCATCTGAAATGGCAAAGAGACGCGTCGAATGAACTCGAGGTTTGAAATGCTGAAGTGTAAAGTGTGGTAGAAAGTCTGTTTTAGTGTTGAATCGTGTTTCACTATAACGAATGTAGCAGATATTTTCGACGTCGATTTGGAGAGGTGCTTAAATTCGAATGTGTCCAACGAACTGTTAAACATCCATCGTCTGTGTTGCGATGATAAGTTCTTCCATGAATCCTGGGAAGACAACTATATCATAGATGGTACGGTGCAACAAGTCCAGTACTTAAACGTTCTTAAGGAAGAACTACTGAGACAGGCAGCAAGTTCATTTAATGAAGACCCGTACGTGTACTTGACACGACAGAGTACCTTGTCATCACGCTAAAATAGTCTAAATACTGTAACGAATGTTGCATCATTTGCCGGGTTTCGCTGCGCGGATTGCGTCATCTGCCGGCGCCCCCTCCCCTCGAACTGGACGGTTCCAGGTTAGTCGTAAGTCACGTAGAGATATGGCGCAAGTTCCGGATGGCACGAGGCGCGCGCTGACCAGCTATAAATTCGCCGCTGCCGACGGCCGCGGGTCAGTCAGGCAGTGAGCAGCCAGTGAGTGTAGGTAGTCTGTGAGTATGCAGTCTAAGTCAGTCTGAAGTGGAAGCTGAGCTGTGAAGTGTGCATCGTGATTAACAGCAGTGCAGCGAACCCTTATCAGCGCCATGAATTGTAGCCAGCGCAGTGAATTATAGTCCAAGGTTCATTAAGGATAAGCTGAAAAATAAGAACATATCAACCAAAAATCAGTTCACCGAGGAAATGAATTAAATATTGCACACTTATGCCGTTTTGAAGCTGAAGTGAATGAAACGTGAGGAAAGCATGTTATAAAGACTGAACTCCTTTATAAAAAAAAATTTTCCATACTAAATAGTAATTTTTCAATAGTTCTTGAAAAAATGAGTACGCACTATGTTATATTACAACTTTTTGATTTAAATGTATGTTATATTTAATAAATTTGAGCAATATATGTGTCTATCAGGGGCGGGCAGTGATTATTATGTGTAACCCAGCTGTTAGCGGCCAACCAGTTTCATTCCCCCTCCCTATACCCCATTTTTGTTATCTGTTCTAATTGTGCGAAGTCTGGTATTGTCCTGTCACTTCCAATTACCTGAATCTTCTCGTTGAAAATGATATCAAAATATCGTCAATTGTACACTCACAAGGCATACTACACACAATTGTTCCTGAATACCCAATAAATTAGATAAAGCTCTTATTATTATTATTATTATTATTATTATTATTATTATTATTATTATTATTATTATTATTATTATGCTAAGTTACTACAAATGCTGCCGAAATTACTATTAAACACAACAATACGTCACAAACACTACATTGGACCGCCAGTGCGTCACGCACTGCCCTGTCCAGGACCTGCAACACACACTGATTCTCTAAGAAGAGTACGCTGTGCTTCTCAAAACTTCGGGAATTCTAGGGATCTGATCACATGCGAGTCAGAATTCCTTTCCCTTAATAAAATCTCTACTGAACATTCTGGTTTACTCTCATTACAGTGAGAGAGAAATATGTGCTCCATAATGATTTTATGTTATAAACATCTCGACAAACGGTTCGGTAATTTATACTAACAAAACATGCCATTTAAATTAATTTTGCATTGCGGAAGCACTAGCTTACGAGTAATCACGTTTGCAGACAGGGGCAGCCAACTGCGCAGGGCCAGTCTATCCTTGAAAAAGAGGAAAAGTGAGAAATATCATCAATTTCCAGCTAGCAGAATTGAATACATTATCTGCTGCATTTTCCCCCTGTTCGCCGGCTGCCCAGTGAAATACATGCTCGCGCTTCGCTCTTCCTCAGCGAAGATTTCAAAGCTGGGGTAGAGCAGTGCAGAAGCAGTGGGCCGCCGCAAAGATAACAGTAGAGTGTACAGTAGGTAAAATGTTTTTGATCATGTAACATAAGGTTCATTGTATTTTTAATTCTCAAAATTCATTAAGTTCTCATTTTTGCTTACCTAAGCAGTGCAGCGGTTGCTGGGGTTGAATCCACGCCACTGGTTTCCATCATTGCAAATGTTTAAGACAACTCATAATTATTTTGGTGTAGATACATAGACAGTTCAGAGTCTGTTATTGCTTACTAAATAAAATTCTTTTAAAACTGATACTAAGTCTCATACTTTGAACCTATCTATAAATTAGATTATAAGTGCTTAAACACCATACTAATTTGGTAGGACAGTTTACACTTTCCTATACTCATTTACAATTTGGTCTTATAGGTTTTTACATTGTTTTAAACATGATGTGTTGGTTTGTATATTTTCCTTCCCATTAATTCAAAATGTACTATTTCTTATTTGAAATTTATTATATACATAAGATTAGACTTGTTTTCAACTTGCCAAAATATTAGGTTGGTTAACTAGGAGTGGTTAACTCCAAGACAACAATATATTGTCGGAATGTGATTTTTAATTTTCTTGTAAACGAACCTATATAGGGACAAATTTACGTAGCATAAAGTTATGAAATGCCGCGGAAAATCGCTTTCGAGATTTCACCGGAAATTCCAGTTTTGGGGTTCCCTGATACTCAAAAAGTGTTGTTTTTGTTTGTTTTTTTGTTTATGTCCGTCCGATCACCCGTCTGGCCGTCGTCTGTGAACAACACTAGCGCCTGAATTATACGTAGGATGTTTTACAAACTGAATCAAGCCAGGTCGATCTGGCTTCACTCGAAGCCTTCCGATTTTTAAAAGCATTAATTTATTTTGGGGGTACTTTACATGAAGGAAAAGTAAGGAAAGATCGCCCACGATCCGTGGCCCGTTTGTTAGGGTACTGCTTCGGCATTCGCCTGATATTGATCGCAGAAACCACAGAAAACAATCGATCAAAACAGCTGGTCACAAGAATTGTCCTCCAGACAGCGACTGAATTCGATTTAGCTGACCAGCTAGTGTCGAAATGCCACCGTCGGAACTCATACCTAGAACGAGCCGGTCAGAGTGACCCTAAGCCATCTTTCCGGGTTCCTTTCAAAAATAGAGTGAAATACACTTATAAAGGTGGCACAAGTCCTATCTTCCCACATAACTTTTAATTTTCAAATTTTAGTTATGTGGAATATTTAGGAATGTTTGCAATATGTGATATATTAAAAATAACAAAAACAAGATTTTCTTGGAAACGGTACCAAATTTTTTTCTTCAAACCTTTGGTAGAAATAGTGTTAAGTGCACTCAATAAGATACCACAAACGCCATATTGCTCTATTATTTTTTTGTCCCAAAAATTACAAAAATGTACCTCGTTAATTACCGTCGATTTTTAACATTATTGTATTTATGAGTATGTGCTCTTTAAATAATGTCATGTAAAGTTTCTCGAAAACTCCACAACTTTCTGTGAAAATGAACTCAAAATTCCGCATTTTCAAAACGATCGACCTCAGTTTCTCAAAATAACCCCAATTTCTTTCTTGAGTGTTTCTAATGGATTGCGCTAATTGCACTGTAAATATGAAATAAAGTTCATTTTAAGGTATTCTTTTGTTTTTTCGAAATATCACAATTGTACCTTTTTAAATATCCCTCATGCCCTTGATATGCCCGTTTCCAGTAATTTGTAAACACTATTGCCTTTCCGAGCTAAAGTGCTTCAAATGACTTTTAATAAAGTTTTTCGAAAACTCAGAAATATTCTGTGAAAAAAGCTGTTAATTTCTCATTTACAGAAACGTTTAAACTCAATTTTCTTAAAAAGGCTAACATTTTTTAATTAAAATTGTTATTTACGATGAGATTTTAAACATCTTTAATGTTCTTGAAGAAATATTTCGGTTCTACTGTTAGGAAAGTGAAGAATTGAGAATTTTTTACACAAGATGTACTTTGTGAGGCTAAAACCTACACCAATGAAAATAGAAAACTAATTCGAGAAGGTCTGTGCTATTCTGTAGTTAGTTCTATTCACTAGTTAGATAATATGTAAGTCTTGGTACTACATTTCAAAGTGATAATAAGTATAATATGTAGCCAAAAGTTAATATATACAATTCATTAAACTAAATTTTAAAAAAATAATTCTATAGAATTGCTATAAATAACATGCAATAATGTGTGTAAAAATACTGAGGAACACAATTTGGCGTTAATGAATTTCTTACTTTCTCGCTTTTACTTACGTAAGAAGAGTACTGAGAATGGCGAATTTTCGACCCAAAACATTATTGCCGGGGTCTGATAACGAAAAGTGGATAAATCTTCACCGTAAACAGAACATTTCTTCATTTAACTCATTTTGTAGTCAGAATCCGTCTTGTGGATCTTTGACACCAAACAATCGATTGACGGCTAAACATCTCTGTCTGTCCGTTCGTCTCTCTATGGTGGTCTGTCTGCAGTGGTCGCTAACACCTAACCGCTTAGACGGTTTTCTCCAAAACTGATATGCTTCTTGCAATCAATATTTTAATTTTGGGGCGTACTTCACATGAAGCCCCGTGGATATTTTCAAAATTTTGAAATGGAGTCCAAATTTTTTATTAAATTTTGTTGGCAGGTAAAGTTAAGGTCGTTTAAGCGAATGGTGTAGGTTTCATTTTTGATGATATCACTGATTTTTTTTAAATTGAAAAAATCAAAGTTAATTTTTATTCGGCCTCTTCATACAATTAAATATTATTACATATATATTCAATATTGAATATATTTTTTTGTCTGAAATCTGTTTCTTAGAGGCAGATCTTGAAATAAAGTCATGTACAATTTTTCGAACATTTGAGCAGTTTTTTTGTAAAACGTGTATAGTCACGTGAAATAAAGGCACTTTTAATTTTTTTAAACAATTTTTTCTCGAAAACGGAACACAATTTTATCTTTAAAATTTATCGTATGCATAAAGGACGCTAAAAAATTGTTTTCTTCTCATTTCCGGCGAACTCTATTTTCGGAAATTGCAAAATTTTAATTTTTAAATATTAAGAAACGATTTTTGCTTTAAACAAAATATATTCTAACAAATCAGCTCTTTAAAAAAGGTAATATACATTTTTTTTAAAGAACGAGTTATTTCGCTTAATTTGTGACTGAAATTTATGAAATTTCTAAAAAGAAATATTTTATCCAAAACTCCACCATCAAAATTCTCCTTGTATGTAACAAATGATGATATACTAGTGGTGCTACATCAGCACATACATTATCGCATTATTTCTAACTGTTCCGCTATATTAAACGACATTGATATACAAAAGTTTTTTTGAGCAGCAAAAATTATTTTCGGTCCTGAGAGTAGAACTCAGTCACACATATCACTACGCTACAGAAGATGAGCAAAGTACTAACTCGCGCCGACGCTTAAAACATGTAAATGTGTCTACCCAAATTTTTCCAACACTTACTTTTGAAATTTTCGTAAATATTGGGACTGGTGGGAACTGAATGGGTCTGGCGGCTTATTTTTATTTCATCATAAGATGAGAAAGATACTATTACTTTCCCGTCCTTATGAAAATACTTTGTAACAAGAAAAAGTTATGCAATCGTGCGCCAGAAAAATATTTTCGGAGCGGAGTAATATTCGGCATAATAATTCCTTTTGCCGGGCCCTTTTTCCTTAATGAAATCTGTTTAAAGACAGACCTTGAAGTAAAGACATGTTCAATTTTTTCAAAAATATGAGTAATTTTCGTGTAATTTTGCACGATTTCGATAATTTTGCACGCAAAACTATTTTTAAATTCAAATAAAATATCTTTAAAATGGCACCAAATGGCACCATTTTTGGCTTTAAAATTAAAAAACAACTAGTATTGCATGCATGATATCACATACCTTGCATGCAGAGGCGCATCTGGATATTCAGGCGCTCATGGCAAGCATATAATTAGCGTTAGTGTCAGGATACTTCAAATTGGGGTTGTTATTTGTTTTAGCAGGTATACTTTAAATAGTACTCTGTAAGTGGCTCCCATGGCTCGTGCAGTGTCTGCATACCGTACGTATGCCACTGCATGCCTGCATAACGTGGTACGTGTTGCAAACATTCGAAATCAAAATTATAGTACTGAGGAGAAACGGAACATGTCAGTGACGTCAGAGGAGTTTTGATATTTAACGTTTGGTATTTATTTGTAAGTTATTCTGCTGTTATATTACTAGTAAGGAAACAAAAATTCTATTGTTTTAGATACTCGACACAAGTCTAATGTTATAATTCACTAAGATAGCTAGTTTATTAACGTAATCTCTTATGGTAATACTTTCGTGGGTTCAAATGATTACTGCTTGTTCTTTTGATACATTGTACGTAGTATCATTAACGTACGATACCTGTTTTGTGATACAGTATATCGTTCTGGTTGAACTAGTGATATGTTTATGTTTACATACGTAGAATTCATAGTGCCTGCGAGTGAGCCACAATGCAGCTGTCTTGCTAAGTTTATACAGTTAGTGACTGTGCTCACTTGTATGTTGGATTTCTTCTAACAATTACTCAGTTCACAAACCTTCACTCGCGAAACAGAAAAACGCAGAAGCACAACACTGCGAAACTCTCTCAGTGAAAGCTGCATCGTGATTCTCAGTTAAATAAGTATGGAAACAATGTCGCACTTGACGAAAGAGTACCACAGCAAATGCGTTTGTATACCAGTAGGGGATCGAATAGGACGTGTGTCAAGAACATTGGACCCATTAGTGCTTGGTAGCAAAATAATTTACCATTACATAAACATTAATGTTGGCAATACTATATGCAGTTTAGAACAGAAATATCTTTGACAATAGACATTTACGTCTTGCATCTTTATTAGAAACCATTGATGACATCAATTGGCACTATTGTTTGGAAGTCGTGACGGTATTCGGGAGTGTTGGTGAGAGGAAGCAACCCTTAAAAATGTATGTATGTTTTAGGTTTTTAAAGTATATAAAACTTTATTCCGAATAATACTTTAAAAAAGAAACGATCTTTATTGTTATTTAAATTCACAGACAATTGATAAAATCTACTGCCGACTAGGCTGCCATAAACTTTTGTGGTCAATGTTTTTCCCACTGAGCAGTAGCATTGTATATTGACTGACGATGATCGTTTATAATTTTAATCACGTATTGGTACAGACGATCACTAACTTTTTAAGAGCACCACGTCTTGTTAGAAGAACCTTATTCCAGCGATTCTGATAGTGATTCAAGCCACCAGATTGTCATACTACCACCACTGGAACCAGAAGGCGCCGACATATATTCTGATCTCTCGGACGACCATGTTACAGGGTACTTCGACCATATCCAACTCGTATTTTGAGTTCTGGAGGAAGATTATCTTATATTAAGTGGGATTTTGAGAATGATATACCTTTGAATGTACTTTTAAACGTACCAGTACCGGAAAGATTACCTCAATAATTTTTTCCAGAAGAATGGCTAGATAGAAATTCTAAATTTACCGTTGCAAATGTTAAAGAAACATTCAAACCAAACTCGAGGACATATTGAAAGAGATGGAAAAGAATTTATGCTTTTTCAACCAATTTCATTGAAAGTATAATTCAACATGTAACTCTGCAGACTAATTTACATGCATTTCAAAAAGAGAATCATTCCATAAACATTACAAAAGATGAAATGCTTTGTTTTGTAGACAGCTTGCTATTTTCTTCAATGATGACTTTTATTGAAGCGTCTTAAGGATGATATGTCTCTCCTCCAGTTTTGAGGCCAAGCGCTCCTCCGTCGCTCGCATCTTTTGCCGCTAGTGCACTCGATGGAATAGATCATGTTCAAGTCGAAGGAGACCGAGCTTTTAAAATATGCACGGTATGTTGGTAAAAGCACAACATGCGTTTTATAGCTATTTTGTAAGAAATGTAAGATAGCTCTCCATCCTAAGTGTTTTGAAACATTCCATTCCTAAATATCTTATTTGCAGAATAAACATTCAAAAAGAGTTTGTAAAATCACAATTTTTAATTTTCTACGTTCACATAATAAATATAAAATTTCTGAATAAATAATAAAAACTTAAAAATACTGTAAATTATAGTCGAAACTGCAAGTATAACCAATTGGAAAAGAATGGAAACGTTTTTTAAAATTTAAGTAGCAATTAAACTTAACACGTAAGTGCTTAGTGGCAAAAAGTTGACCATCTAGCATTATAGAATTAAACAATGAAAATTTCACAATCAAGTGTTGATTTTAAACTATCTCTAGTACAATGCAGTGGAAAAAAACCTATTTCGTAAAAAAAAAGTTCTGAGCATTAATGGGTTAAGATAGATAGGACGTTGGAGGACACGTTAGTCTGGTTTCTCTATTTCAGCTTATTCGGCATGGGTGACCCATATCACTAGACATTCGTAACCGAGAATGTTAGAGCAGGAATAGCCTCCACGTCACTGCAACACGCAAGTCACCTCGCCGGGCAGTGCTACCACAAGACGCATTCCCTTGGAGAAGTGTGTTGAAGCATTAGCTTTAAAATAATTAGTTTTCACACCTACGGCGCAACGTTTAGTAATGAGTTTTATAAGTGATTGCTGAGATAAGTTAATATGGACAGTAACGGCGGTATGTTATAAGTAACCATTGTTAATGCGAGAATGTATGTGCATTTTTATCACTACCAATTTTAAATTCTGTATGGGTATGTTTGGTTATTCATAACCCACGGTTATCTCAGAAAATGCTTAAAATATGTTGCAGATCTCATTCTTTTTTAATTCATGATTTTTAGAAATTGCAAATTTTCAAAATTTATTAAATGTTCTTTGCGTTTAATGAACATTCTTCGGTCACAATCTCAGAGGCAGATTGCTTGTATGCAGTGAAGACGAGCTTAAGACTGCAGCAGGTTGCGTAGGAATCAAGGGCGCTTGAGTCGTCATAGTCGAATAAATTATCAACTACGCCCACGCATGTCCAATATAATTCATACCGCTCTTTAAACACGTCAATTACTAATAAGAACAAAGTGTGAAAATTTCAGCCAAAATCGGTCTAGTAGTTTTTGCGTCTAAATGCGACACACACAGGTACACTCCCTTTTATTTATATTCGTATATAGATTTGCAATTTTTTTAAATTAAGCGAGTTCAATGAAAATGACACCTAAGGTATTATTTTAACCTTTCCTTCCGCGAAAAAAATGAAGAAAAACTTAGAAGCGATTTTTGAGATATTGTTTTTTATACATTGTATTAAATTCAAGCAAAAATTACGTGAAAACTGTTTTTTTTAAAACGTACATGACTTTTTTTAAAGAACTGATTTCTTGGAAGTTACTTTGGCAAAGACAAAATCTTTATATTCAAATATCAAGTTTTGCAATGTTTAATTATGTAAATTTTCGAAAATACAAATTCTGCCAAAAAATGGGCTAGCAGGATCACTTTTACTGTCCCTTGGTGCCATTTTAAAGAATAATAATACTCCCTACGAATACTCTCTTTAATTGTGTCGTTCGAGATAGTCTCACATTCTTCAATCCCCAGATATTTCTAAGCTTTATCTGGCTCTAAAACTTGAATCACAGGGTGCATATCAACTTCAAGGCTCTGACGTCACTGTGCCTCACTTTAAATCGACTTTTGCACACTTGTCACGACCAAATTTCAAGCAGATGGCATTGCATTCACGACAGAGAGTATTTGGAAAAGAATCGCTTCATTGTTAGCAAACACTTTAATATCATCCATATAAAACAAATGTAATACTGGTCTTTCATCACCATGAAGCTTGTAACTCAAGTCAGCTTGCGAGAACTGTCTAGTAGATAGAGGGATTAAACAAATACAAAATATCAGAGAGGATAGCAAATCTCCTTGACAAATACCCCCTGTTCATTTCAATACTTCTTGATTCTACTGCTTCATTTTCACTGTATATTAGTAACCTGGTACTCCACGAGGAAGGTATTATGAGATATTACGAATATGAAGATATTAGCCTGGCAAAACTCAATAGGTCTGGGACGAAATCGATAGACATTTATAATCCAATCGTGTGGTATACTGTCAAAGACCTTCTGGTAGTCAATTCAAGCCATGCTTAAATTACGCTTTCGTTTCTTTACATCATTCAAGAATGCTTTTTTTAGTAACAAAATTTACTTGCAGCCATAAGAACGTTTACGACATTCTTTTTGTTCAACTGATGGTTCTTCTCTATGTGTCTGAACTTTTTGTCAGTTATGGCTGCAGTTATAATTTTGTACAGTACTGGTAGATAAGGGATGGTCCTGTAGTTCTTGCCAAAGAGCTGTCTCCCATTTTTGGTAGCAAATACGTGATGCCGCATGCGAGACATTTCGGGAGTTCTATTTTGTTTTCTAAAATTTTACTAACAGCCCTTGCTAGATGAGAATGTATTGCAGTTACTTTATTAATGCAATAATTCTGAATATTATCAATTCCGGGGAAATTTCAGTTTCTCATGTTCTTAATTGCTTGGGAGAAGTCCTCTTCCGAGAATTAGTGAATATATTTCCCCGTTTCTACAAGTTCATTGGCAGCATCAACCTCAGATTGAAGCCAAGTTGCGTCTTTGTTGTAGGATGTGCTTTACTACCAGATTCCTTCCAAAAATGCTTCGAAGTCATCTTTTGACAGTGTGACAGCATTGCCATTCGGTCTTTGAGTCAGATTGCGAAAGAATCTCTTCTCTTCCGTTTCAAACAACCGATTCGGCACACGGAAATCTATTCTACGTTTGTGATGAGTAATTCATCAAGCCAATGCTTGGATTTTCTCTTTTACCTCCTCAGTTACCATTAGCCTGCTTGTGTCATTTTCAATTTGCTATTTTGTTCAACATTGAATATTTGTCGTTGCACTTTGGAGGTGTGCATTGACTTAGAAGATGCCTCGGCTAAGAGTAATGTTTCACGCCGAGTGTCGGCTATTCGTTTCATAATTCTTTTCGTCCATGGTGGTACAGGGATATTTACTCTGTTTTGTTATCGGCCGTCGGTGTTCTTGGCTGGCCCCAAAGTTACCTGAGATACCATATAAACAGTTGCATTAACAATGTAGCATTTAAAGGACTTGAACCTTTAAGCGCAAAGATAGCTATATATGACAAAATAATTGAACAAGTTAATGAATTTAAATATCTTGGATATCATTTTAATTATATAAAATCAAGGGATATGGAAATAAAGCTGAACAACTTCACATATTTCTGTGGAACGTTACAGCGCAAAAGGCATCATAATGCGCAAAAGGAAACTCTTCTTAGATTTTACAAAGTTATTGCTTTGCCATTACTACTTTATGGAAGTGAGAGCTGGACATTAACATCAGATCAGCTGCACCGAATTGAATCTGCAGAAATGAGATTTCTTCGTTTTGTGGCAGGATACTCACTATCAGACCAGAAAAAAGTGTAGATATCAGAGAAGAACTAAATGTTGAACCGGTTATAGATACCATAAAGAAATATCGAGAAAACTGGAAAGGTCATGTCCTGAGAATGCCAGAACATAGAATAAGTAAAACTATTCTTCAATATGTACCTAAAGGAAAAAGAAGTGTAGGACGTCCCCTGAAGAGATGGCATGAACAATTCCGAGACGGAACAGACCAAGAGGTCTAATTCTTGCTGTCGATGATGATGATGATGATGATGATGATGATGATGGTGATTAACAATGTGATTGATTTCAGTAATATGTAGATCTCTACCTGGGATCTGTACCACCTCATTTAAGGCAGTTCACTGCCTCTATAACTCTCTTAGCTTTGGCATTTTCGTTTATTCTTCTCAACGGTGCATGATATTCGTATG
Organism: Gryllus bimaculatus; assembly: GCA_017312745.1. Taxonomy (NCBI): domain Eukaryota; kingdom Metazoa; phylum Arthropoda; class Insecta; order Orthoptera; family Gryllidae; genus Gryllus; species Gryllus bimaculatus. Next base: position 9,097 of record BOPP01000386.1, on the reverse strand, counting down.
GAAGTTGACAAACTCTCAGGTCAAAGGAGATTTCACATCATGTCATATTGAATCATGACTCACTGAGATGTATCACAAGATAAGGCAATTCGTCCAGATGAATTTTTCGCATAGAAGTATATTTCATTTGGAAAGAGATAAACTTTCAAAATAACCATCATTTTCAAGTTCTACATGTTCCTCTTGTGAGTATTTCGATCGAAGAAAATAATCTGCATCTCTCTGAATCTCAGCAAGATGTGCTGCCGTGAGTTTTCCACGGCTGAGTATGTGTCGTCGTTGACTGTCGTAGACTCTTTGAATCTAGGGTATGTCTAATTCCTGGTTTCCACTCTCTCCACTTATTGAAAATTTCTATTTCCGATCCCCCATTGTTCGCTTTGGCACCATATCACCTCCTTCAATTCATCCCGTGTCTATCTTTGACGATGGCTTCGAGCTACTTCAGTCTCTGGGTCTCTGAAACTAACATTCGTGGGATAGCGAGACGTCGACAAGATGACATTAGCTCGATTTCTGAACAGGTATGTAAAATTGGTAGAACAAGACACGTTATGATTCATTACATTATTTGTTCTATTCATTATGCTCATTTTTGTAATATGGAAGAATGATTCGCAGGAAGCCAGTTCGAGTTCACATATCACACTTAACCTATGGGTTATATCTTGTCATCCATTACTGCGACCCACAGTGGCCTCGAAACATAGGGCTCATCAAGGTGTCCCTCTGATCGTCAGTAGGCATTACTAAACCCTACGGTATTTTCACTGACTGCTGAAGGCAGCCTCCTTCTCTGGCTAATGAAAGGTTCGGGCCTCCACTCCAATCAGTGGCCTGGTGTGCCAACTCAGTTTCTCTCCTGTACCCTCGATGACCCTCCCCTTTCTACTGACTTTCCACTCCTCTCTGGAGTACTTCTTCTCTGACCGCTCAACCTTTTAAGCAAGGGAGGTCCTACCAGTAACTAGGCTACCACTGATATAGCTCTCCGGCTCATGGAGGTACTCAAGGGGGTCCCTTTTATTAACCTTCGAGGAGAGAGGGGATACATTGAGGTCCATTTCATATCGTCTATGGCCTGTCTCCTCTGTAGCTGTTCTCTTCTGCTGTTGTTGAGGTTCTTTTCTGGAGTACTTTTTCGTCTGACCCCTCCTTATCGACCTGGCTGGCAAAGGAGCAAGGCCCTGGCGGGCCCTACCAGTAGCTACGAGATCTCTCATGGTCGCATAGCTCACAGGATCATGGAAGTACTCAAGCTCTACCTCCAACGTCAAGGTCATGTACTCAGAGGGTGGAGTTTATCAATATTATTAATATTATTATTATTATTAAAAATATTTTATTATAATAATCATTTATTCTCAATTATAAATTGGTATAGTCAGCACCGTGCTTCGGCCAAGGCAAGAAACAAAGGGCTTAGGTGAATAACTACTACTAATAAAACATAACAGGCACAGTTATCGAAAAATAAATTAACCGGGCTGTATGCGGTAAAGTTCACTTTTTCCACGGCTTGGGCAGCCCTTGTCATGACGAACCGTTGCAGGCGGAACCTCACAAACAGCCTCAGCCTACCTCATAGCGGGAAGAAGTGGCCTGGCAAAATTACGTCATAGATAATGAAGGACGTCGCTAGTTAAGCTGTGGAAATATTTCCAAATAAAAGTCAGAAGAATAGAGTGAAACACTTTTATGAACATGAAAGTAAATACATTGCTATATATATATATATATATATATATATATATATATATATATATATATATATATATATATATACACACTTTTAACCTCTGTTAACACAATTCTTTTTGAAGAAATCACTCAGTTTAGAGCATTTAGATTTTCATCCACGTTTACTTTCAATTACATTGTTTATAATTAATCGATGACCTTTACCAAATATCCAGTTTACTGTAAATTTATCAATAAGAGAACTGTTATAATAGAAAGGTTGCAATTGTTCATAAGTTTACAAAATTTTAACAAATTGCAAAATTGTATATTTTTGAATGGATAGATGACTTCTAGAGAACCATTTAAGACACAAACAGCAAAATTCAAAGATCTAGTACATATATAATCAATATAGTAACAAATAAAATAATAATGTTGCACACCTCACAAAAATTGTTATTTTGCAATATTCAGGTCAATATTCACCTAATTTTTTGACATTCCCCAACAGGAATTGCACTGATTTCGAAATTGTGTAAAAATTTGTTATTTGTGGCAAAATTTGCAGTTTTCTGTTCTGGAACATCAGGGATCCCTTCCCATTTGAAATTTGAAAAAATAAAATTTGTTTATAAATGTTTAAATTTTGCACAAAAAATTGTTGATTTTTTTTAAATTGCCTTTAAACGAGATGCAAAATAACGCAATCTGATCTGCACTATCGTCTTTCGTTTTCGAGACACGTAATTGTTTACAAGAAATTAGCAACTCATTACAACACTATTTTTGACTCTCAATCCTTAAGAAGCTCCTCCACAAGTCTTTTCTTCAAGCCGTTTTAAAAACTGCTCGTTTCGTTTCTCCACCACATACGTTTGAAGTTCCGAGAGGGGATGGAGCGGAAGTGCGGCCCAAACACTAGCATATATTGCCATTAACATTGTTGCTAGTTAAATATTCCTGGTTTTCAGCTCTCTAATTTTTCATTTTATTATACATACTGTAACGAATATTGAATTACTTGCCGGATTCGCTTCGCGCGGATTGCGTCATCTGCCGGCAGCCCCTCTTCTTCCCCAAACTGGACTGTTCCGGGCCATTCGCGAGTCGCGTAGAGGTGTTGCGCACTTTCCCGAAGGCTCGAGGCGAGCGCCGGCCAGGTATACATTCGCCGCTGCCGGCGACCGACAGAGAAGTAGTCAAAAGTAATCAGCCGCGAGTCAGTCAGTGTATGTAATCAGTGAGTAAGCAGTCAGTCCGTCAGTGTGTCTGAAGAGGAAGATGAGCTGTGAAGCGCGCATACCGGTAAACAGCACTGCAGTGGACCCCGGTCTGCGCTGTGAATTGTGGTCTGCGCAGTGAATTGTGGCTTGTGAAGTGAATGGTGGTCAGCGCAGTGGACCGTGGACAGTGCATAGGACTGCGCGATAGTGTAGATTGCAAAGAACAGTGTAAAAAATAACCAGAAGTGAACTGTGTAAATAAATAATCAAGAGAATGGAGTCGTGTGAAAGAAAAATAATCAAGCGAAGAACACAAGGACTGTGTAATATATCTATATAGATAAAGTAGTTTTAGTGTAGCATTGTTTACAAATAAACGTTTTGTTAAATAATACCTGTGTTGGTTTTAATTCACCACGGAGAAACGTTACAATACTTTAACTTCCTTTTGTTTAACAACCACCACATTCATTTTAAAAATAGTACATGAGTCGGTTACCGACCAGTCCTGAAGCTGGGAGCAAGAAAGAGAATGAACAATTGATTTACAGAAATACCCCCTCCTTAAAAATTGTTTCATTCCGCCACCGGTTTGAAAGCAAATTAAACGGAGCTTGATGCAAACACTTGCTATCCGAGAACCTTCGTAGGAAGCCTATTCTTCAGATAAAATTCTTTCGTTCTTCTATAAAATTGTGAAAAATAATTCAAACAAATATATAAGTAAATGTAATGGAAATTATGTGAATTTATGGCAGCCCGAACAACGTAGAATGTTAACCCATAAAAGTGGTTACATGGAATGTCAGTTGTTTTATAATATATTTTCTTTGATTAAAAAGTCAGGCTGCAGCCTAAAAAAGAAAGAACAGAAGAAGAAAACAGTAGTTTTGCATACATTTTTAAATACATATAAATATAGTCAATAAGACTTCCAGCTCCCGTGTATTCACACGTTCCTAAAATGTAACTACATTGTTATAACATCCACAATTTCATTCTAACCAGTTGGCCTGCCTTTAGAAGCTGAGCATGGTGTATAAGAAAAGTAATAATATCGTTATAGTAGCGTACTGACACGTTTATTTATGGACGTCTGCAATTGAAGGAATGCGAACTTACGTAGGTAGTTAAGTAAATTTGAATGAAGGTGCAAGTTCGCAATTGAAACATGTTTTTGAAATTCAATTATTCCAAGTTCAGAACAATATCTAGAAGAATTAGTTTTCATTCGCCAATGCTTTTTGACACTTCCCTCAGAAGTCAAGTGGACTATTTGATGTCATCACTTATCATTAAACTTGATTTCTTACAAATGTTCTTAATACGTAAATGCCGAGGTCATCGTAATGAAACTCGTCAGAAAATCTCTGAACATAGGAATCAGTCGTCATTTCAACAGCGAACCTCAACTACATAATAGTCATATTATCGACAATATTGTTATTTTATGTGTTTTTTTCGAATGTGTACCGTGCCTGTGAGTTGCAATCATTAACACAATTATTAAAACTAAAAATGACGATTTAGGATGAAGTTGAAATCTCCTTAAAATTGAATGAGAAGAGTATAAGTGACATTTTATAAATCCAAAAAAAAGAAACGTTTACTTTAAGCTAATTGGAAATATATTTTCTTGATTTTAATGAAGAATTGAAATGTGGTTTTATTGATGAAACAAAGCACCAGGACTTAATCAGTATTATTGACTTCGATAAACAGATTTATCAGAATTTATAAAATGTCACTTATACCGTTCTGGTATACCCATTAACTTGTTTGTAGAAAATCATATCAGGTTAGTATTATTGGCAATGAAATTGTAGAGTTTTATTGAATTTGAAATAACTGCTCGGATATTTTCGGTTTTAATTAAGAAAATATAGCTAGCTGAATTTGACGCTATGAGAAGAAAATGTCTACGATAAGTTTTTTAGTTCTTCTTATTAATTCGCTCAGATCACTGCACCCTCTGATTAATCATCAAATTTTGTTGCATAGGATTTCTAATGTGTATATTTGATAGGTAATATCACTTCTCTGACGAGCAGGCTCTTCTCTAATTGGTGTTCTATATTTGCGTATAACCTGCTGTGTGGTGTGTGGAATTGTATTTGCTATTTATATATTTGTTTATTTTTGCTCTCTTGAGAGACAAATCACAAACCTGTGCAAGACTTCCCTGAGAAACCAGGAGGCCCTATCACTTAAGAGATTGTAATGGGCTCATAATAATAACTCTCGCGAGACAGACGTAACGGACGTACGGAGTAACTAACGCAGAAAATAGAATGCAATAGTAAATTCATTTAGTGATTTAAACGGAAATTCACGTTTTATGGTGTTTAGTTACCAAGAGAATGTTTTTTTTGTTTCAGAACGTCCGTCCGTCCGACCATCTGGCGATCTGTCCGTCTGTTTAGTGCCTAAACTATTCGTAGAATTGTTATCAAAATGAATTTTCCATTAACAATCTTGCCCTAACCGACGCCCACTATTTTGAAAATGTTTCTTTCAATTTCTAATTTAAACTGTAAAGGTATTTTAGTTGAAGCCCCAGTGGGCACTTTCAAACTTTTCTTAAATATGGTTCCAAAGTTTTTAGATATAACTGCTACATACAGTCGAACATCTGCCACGGTCGGTACTCGAAATCTAAGATCTCGTTACAGGAAAATCTGAAACGATACCACTGAGATATCGCTAAATTGGCAAATTGCAGTACCCAAGTATTATTTGAATTACAAAGTTTTAATTTTTCAACATTACAAATACTCACATTACAAAGTTTTACAATATTCGTGCATAATATAAACATAACAAAGGGCTTCTGGATTATCAAATCCGGGAAATTTTGCAAACCCTAATTTTTCGATATGCTCATAAATTTGTCTTGTACTGAAATATTCACTATGTTGATTCTATTTCCATTTATTTATAGGAATCGACATACAACTTGCTATCTTTATATCTGTTAGATGTGGATGTGTAATCTGTGCAGAATTGCGATCCTTCGAAGTTATGTTAATTAAATAGATTTTTCTAACTGGAGGCAACTAACAATAAATTATTAGCCTTTTCCAATAAACTCACTTAACGTTTTTATAAATTTTAATGTATTACACTAAATGAGCTCAATTATTGAAATGGTATTATTTCTTTTGTGTGCAAGAATCATGCACCTGAATAGGTCAAAATCAAAGTTCATTGCCTACTAAGATCTTCGCGCATATCGGTGACTTCTCATTTGTGCACCGATTGAATATTTCATCCAATCTTCTCTCTTGGTGCTGCATATTTGCTGTCAATGTGTCCGTCTCGTTTACCGTATTCTATCCCAATGCCAAATGCTGGTTAAAAATGTCACCCGGGGTTTTGTCAGTTTGTTACCGGTTCAATAAATAATATGAAAAACACGCTCGCGCGAACTTTCCCTATGCTGTACCACGTATTATGTATTTATTCATGCCCACATACGCACATCTACCACACGCCGAACACGAATTGTTGAATACAAGACACGTCTACGATTATTTCCTATCAATTTTCTTTCCAGGTGTAAAGTCTATTTCACATTTCACTTCAAATATACTTTTAACATTTTTAAAATTTAAGGCCGCATGAACTTCTAGACCATTAGCGACCACTATTGCGTATTACGGTATGGTGACTATGAGGATGACACGATATGATAATGACAGGGAGTGAAAGGACGAACACAATACATTCATGCCCGAGGCGGCACTTGATCCCACAATCCCTCGGTCAGAGACAGCTACGGTACTACTGCCTTAACGATCGCGGCCATCCGGACCGGCTTTAACATCTTTAGATTTCTGACATTATACTCTGAAAATATCGGACCCAATTCCTGTATTACCCCCTACCCTCTGATTAAAATAATTATACAGATTGTAACATTGCGCGTCCTTCTGATTACAATCGTACCGTATCTGCCAATGTGACTTCGTCGGCAACTGACAAAAGATAAAAGACTGAATGTTAGAAAGATACCTTACTATGCCTCCTACACAAATATTCTTAATATATTACAAGGGCTATGCAACTTTACGTTCCGTCACATTGCCATACTCGCGTCCATGAAACATAGTTTCTTTATTTACTGGTCACCCTGACAATCTGTATTATTTGACTTTGTTCGCATTATGCATACATTAATTACATATATTGACGTGCTTACCGATATCTAGATGTCATATATCATGATGCTAATTTGCGGCAATCATATGCTAATTTGTTACAAATAATTACATATCTCGAATACGAAATGCATCAGCGCCGATCTGATTGCGGAATTTTCCATATCATTTTAAGACAGTTTAGAAAATACAATAAAAATTTGCAATATTATAAATTATTTCCAATTTTTAGAATTCTGAAGGATTACCTGATGTCCCAATATCCAAAAATTAACAATTTTGTAATTTTAATGTGTGTAAATGTTATAAACAATTTTGAAACGTGTATGATTTGGTAGTGTCCCAATACATTTCTAAGGAAAATAACAATTTTGACAAGAAATTCAAAATTATTACAATATAGCTAGTTTAATTATTGCTAAAATGTTAAATTTTGTAAACACTGATATTTGAACTTCGCCAAAACTCCTCAGTCCCAATTATTTTTCGGATTCTAGAGCCGCCTTCACTCAATTTCTTCGTCTTGATTTCGTAATATTTGTTCATATACTAAAGTTGTTTTGCATTAAATAAGGGGATGACATTCAATTGAATTTTCACAAGGAAATGTAGATTATGTGAAAAAATGTAATTAAAAATGTTCAAATCCACTAATTCTATTACTTATGCTGAACATTTTATGTCTTAATGTCTGATATTATCTTTATTGATATATGTCTTCTAGGCGATCGAATGGCTTGCACTACGACGCAATGAGACTTCCCCCGGCCCCCTGTGCCTTCTACGCCAATACTCTCGACCCTTAGGATTAACACACCTTTAGTGAATGTTCATTCTATACCAATCTCTAGATGATTGGATGAAACCTGGGGGAAATATCGTCGATCACGTTCTCAGGCGTTGGCTCAGGCGGTGTTTGTAATAGATAACGATGAAAGTACCAGATGGCGTTATCCTCCGTACAGCGCTGCCAGAAAATGTAGAAAGATGGGTCTTTGAATTTGGCCGTTCCTCATATTTCGTGTCAGCGACGGCACCCTCGCATTTTTTAGACTTTTTGCACCTAAGTGTGGATACTCTCGGAATATAGAATAACTTTAAACTTCATCAGGACAATTATGAGAAACAATTCTCGCCTACATTTTGCCCTGCTAGATACTCTACAACTGCCCCAAGGTCTTGGAATCACCTTCACAGTCTCCAAATCTTCACCCATTCGAGAATCTGTGGTTTGAACTGGATGCTCCATTACAAAAATATATTTCGACAAGAGAGGAATTGAAGGGGAGATTGGTGGAAGAATGGGTATCTATAAACACTTCATACGTCAAGAAAATTTAACATTATGCAGAATCGATAGAAAGAATAGTTTCACAGAAAGGCTACCCTACCAAATAATAATAATATAACCACTGTTAATTTAAAAAGAGTGATTGAAGATGAAAATTGTCTTATTACTTTGGTTAATTTGTTTTACCGTATATATATATATATATGTATAGTATATAATATATATATTGTGACCGAGAACGAACGTTTCTGTATTAGAACGATTAAAAATTGATCACTAATTAGTAATTAAATGATGGAGTGAGGTGTTGGGATGGCAGGGCGGGCATGCCATGATTGAGTGATGCGCAGGCTACACGGTTGCGCGGCATGCCGGCCGGCCGGCCCACCGAACGGGTCAAAATCGGGAGTTTTAAACTGGCGGCTCTCGAGAGGTCTGCGAGTGAAGCTACGGACGGGGCAGTGCGTGGCGTCAAGAGATTGATTGTCGTTGGTTAAGTGCAGGTTGGACTGAAGTGTGGCCGGCGAGTGTAGGAACCTGAGGTTAATAGGAGTTAAAATCAGATGGATTAAGTGAAAGGTGGAATGTGTTCGGTGTATGTTGTAGACGGGCTGTAGTAGAACTGATAAATAACAATAAAGACAGGAAATTCGTGTGGCCGATGGACTCGTGGTCATGTTGCGCCGCCTGGTATAGATATAACAGTGGGCCATGTACCAGTACGGAGCATGGCGCAAAGT